>PVJO010006339.1:0-90020 GCA_004026905.1 Hystrix cristata | reverse complement strand
AGTAGGGCGAAAAATCACAAACTGGGAGAAAATTTTTGCCAGCAGTCTCTCAGACAAAGGTCTAACATCCAGAATATATAAAGAACTCAAAAAGATCAAACCCCCAAATTTAAAGACCCTATCCAAAAATGGGCATCTGAAATGAATAAACATTTCTCAGATGAAGAAATAAAAATGGCAAATAAATATATGAAAAAATATTCAACATCATTGGTCATTCGAGAGATGCAGATCAAAACAACACTAAGATACCATCTCACTCCAGAAAGAATAGCTATTATCAAGAAATCAACCAATAACAAGTGCTGGCAAGGCTGCAGGGAAAAAGAAACCCTCCTGAACTGTTGGTGGGAATGTAGACTGGTCCAACCACTGTGGAAATCAGTGTGGAGATTCCTCAGAAAGCTACAGCTAGAGGTTCCATTTGACCCAGCTATTCCTCTACTGGATATCTTCCCAGAAGAATTAAAATCATCATATCACAGTGATATATGCACAACCATGTTCATAGCAGCACAATTTGTAATAGCTAGGTCTTGGAAACAACCTAAATGCCCAACAACTGATGAATGGCTAAAGAAGATGTGGTTTTTCTACACAATGGAGTACTACACCGCCATAAAAAAGGATAAACTAGAGTCATTTGCATGTAAATGGATGTTCCTTGAGAACATACTCTTAAGTGAAATAAATCGGACACTTATTAGTACACATCGAATTGTTTCTCTGATATGAGAAACCATAACTGTAAATAAGGACAAAGAGGTGTAATAGATACTATATAAAAGGAAGGTAATATACAAAGGAGAAGAGTACTAGAAAAGAAGACAGGGAAAAGCAGAAAGGCAACAAAGGAAAGAAAAGGGAAAGGGAAAATATGGAAAATTAAGAATAAACCTGCTGTAAATAGGGAGGGAGGGAACAGAGGGGAGGGGTGGGGAAGAGGGGGGAGAACCAAGATGCATCATGTACAGGTACAAAATAAATATGATGAATGTGACCATTATATGTAAAATGTACTAATACATAACCTTGGTTTAAAATATAAAAAAAAAGTATATTGCAACAATAAAAAAAGAATGTATTTGATTCTATCAGTTAACATTAATCTCTTTCTTGAACCTTAGCAAAAAAAAATTTGTAGTAGTTTACTCTTAATCTAATTTACAGTTGATTTATTGTCTGTGTGACCATTGAATGCTATAATTTAGTAAAAATTAAGGATACCCGTACTGTCAAGAACAGAGTTTCAGAAGTTCCTTCAGCATGGAAAGGGGTGCACACCTTACTGCTCAGATAGCACAGTACTTTCCTCAGAATGGTGGTGATGACACCCAAAATAGATAGATGTTTGATTTTTTAAAAGTATGTTTTAAAGTTTTTCCATATCAATATATATGGAAAACTTCCACATCACTCAAATGACTCTGCAAGTATCCCAGTTTCAGGTGCCTACAAATGCTTTGGGCAGTGGAGCCTGCAGGTCCCTGGGGACCAGGAGCTCTCTGAATCTACACTATTCATTCGAAGTCAGTACCAGTGTCATTGCTGGAGCTTCCCAGGATGTGTGTTGGCACGCCGCCTCAATTTTCACTCAGAAAATTGCCAGTCTTCTAAATGATTACTTTGCTCGGGTCAGAGTATCTGATGGGAAGGTAAATCTTTTGCTAAGTAATAATTCTTCCAGCACTTTTTTACCCCAGCAAAAATGATGGCACGTTTGGCATGTTCAAATAACAAAATAGGCAAGTTCCACTTTCACAGGATAAGTAATATATAGTATTTTAAGAATATGCATGTCTTAATTATGCAAATGTAGAACGAGTTAGCAGAGTTTATATAGGGGAACGTCATAGGTACCTTCCTTACTTTAGGAGGTGTTGTTTTATTTATTTAATGAGTTATCAGTTTGTTTCCTATGAATGGACCCTAGAATTAATTTGATTATCTTGAGGAATACAGGAAAGTCTCATAATCAAAAGAGTCTGTAAATCTCCTGAGATAACTTTAAATGGTTCCCTGACACCCCCTTCTACCTAGTCTTTTCCTTTCTTTTTGAGGTGTAAAGCACAAGTTAAGCCCTCTCTCTTTCCTGTCATACCTCAACCCACCTGTCCTTTAGGTCACAGCCACAGGCCCACACCTGTGGTGAACACTGGCCAGATTAATTCACAACCAGTAGGCAGGCCCTTCTCTTGTCTCTGTTAATCAGAGTTCAACTTTCTACTTAATTTTTCTCTATTTGTATCTACATATTTATGAAAGATGTGAGCTTGGGTGTGCAAATATGCAACATTACACATTTTTCTGCTGTACCTAAGCCGAGGACAGGACTTTGCCATTTCCACAGATGGTAGAAAGATGCCCCTGTGTGTTCTGCTCAGGAGTCTTCACTTCCCTTTTCTTTCTTCTCCTTGGAGTTAATCCACATTCCTTGGGGACTATGACATGGCCTCAGACAAAAGAGCATGTCCAGGTGCAGTCCTCTGTTCAGGGCCATGCCAGCTCACTAGGCCTGGATTTGGATTTCAGCCTGCTGCTCTGTGTCTGAGTTGGCTGATCTGACTGGTCACCCAGCCCAGAGGCCTTGAATCCTCCTGATCCAGCCCTCAGTACCTGCCCTCTCTCATGGCATCAGGAGGATTCCAGAAGCATTCTCTTAGGCCATAGCTGGGTCCGTGGCCATGTGTCTGAGTAGGTCCTCCGCCATCACCAGCCTGACACTCAGGCTGGAGTCTTGGAGAACACACCCTGAGAGGTGACCCTTGGCCCCTGGGATTCCCAGGAAAGTTTCATGTGTTTCCTTCAAACTACTTTTCCCCAAGCCGCTGGTCCAGGCAGATGGAGCACTAGACTTCTTTCCTACGAATCCAGACCTCTGCTAAGATGCAGGTTTGTCTCTCTTCCATCCTGCTGGCCATCTGAACCGCTGTCTCCTTTTGCAAAGCAACTATCTCCTACCCTATTCTTTTACTAATCTTTGGCTTTTGTGGACAAATCCCTTGCCTTCCTCCTTCAGACTATTTTCTAGGCTGTCAGATCACTTTTCTCTCATTCTCTTGGATTGGAAAATTTTGGCTTGCAAGATGAATAGCTTTTCCAGGAGGTAACAGTTGAAAATATTGAAGCTTAAGAATGAAACATAAAATGGAAATAATTATCAGAAAAAGTAAATGCAGGAGCAAAACTCAGACTGTCCTCTTTTTCTGTGTTACCTCCTTTACTGTTTACTTCTCCATTGGCTTTTGTTCTTATTTTAATTATCTGACTGATTCTGTCCCTTTTGAGGGGAGAAGGTAGAGAAATTAATAGTAAAATTCCTCAGACCCTCCGGGGAAGCAAGGAGATTATAATTTAAAGTCAGACTCAGGTGCTCCCTGCCTCCCCTGCCATGTGGTGCCCTGTATGTATTTCCTCAGTTCATATAATTCACCAAAAAGATCTCAGTGCAAGTTGCAATTCACAGGTTGGTTGTTTTCATCTCCAGGCTGCTTATCAGATGACAGACATGTTCGAGCACCTAACAATGACGAAAGAAAAGGATGAAGGGAGAGCAAGCTGATATCACCACATCAGACTTGAACTGTGTTCATTAAATTCTGTACTTCAGCAAATTTCAGGCCTAGGTGTTTAATCAATAACTCTGAGCCAGTAGTGTATAATTTAAGAGAGCACAGGATCAAGGAGAAGCCATTGTTATCTACCTTGCCTTGGCATGTAATGGCTTCCATAACTTATCCACAAGGAGGAACAAGCAATCAGAAAAAGCTTGCCTGGCAGGTTCATAGCTTTTTTGGCCAGAAATGAAGATGAATAGTTACCAGATACGGTAGAATATTCCTGAGAGTTTGTGTTTTATTTTTGTCTTGTTACGAATTACTCTCTGATAAGTACAGAGAATAGTATATTTTAAAACCATCTCTTTGTAGAGTGCATAATTCTGTTACAGAAGACCATCTATATGGTCATTTCACAATGAACTGTTCACCAGCAAATGGTTATAGAATGGTTATGGGGCAACGTGGGGTACACCGCCATTGTTATTTAGAGGATTAGTTATGAAGTGGCAGTATATATATGAATCTACTAGAAATCCAGTTAAAATGTAGTAGATGTGAGGTAGGGACTGAGATTCTGCATTTCCGACTTGCTCCTGGGCTGCATCTGCTGGTCACTGGCTCTTGCTTTGCACAGTAAAGTTTCAGAAAACGGTAGCAATTTCCAATAGTTTCTGCAGAAGTCTCTCATTGAATTAGTGGTGCGAGTAGAGACATGCGGGGCCAGTGGTTTTGGGGTTTCTCAACCAGTCCAGAAACCAACTGGACTGCATTGGATGCTAAATCATCAAAAGATAATTTCATTGTCAATAATCAATGTCCCTAAAAGTTTTGAACATATAAAAATAAGGAGTTTCAGGGGGAAAAAAAATCACAATTTTGAGAAGTTTATCCTTTTCTAGGGATTTCAGTTCCTTAATATGAGTTTCTGATTCCAGTGCTTTGACTTTGCTATGCGTGATTATATAATGTTTTTTTTTTTATTTTTATGTGTTGTTGATTCCATAGAGAATGCTAGAAAACATTTTTTTCTTCAAAGAAAAATATTTAAGAGTCTACTAAAGAATATTGGAATTTTGTTGAATATAATCTTTAAATATTTTCTTTAAATGATGGAAAGTGTTAAACATAAAAGAATTAGAAGGGCTAGTCTGACAAAGCCCTGTGTCTTAGTTGCTTTTCTCGTTGTTGAGACAAAATACCCAACACCCAAAGTTAAAGGAGGAAATATTTAGTGTAGCTCCCAGTTTGTAGAAGTTATAGTTGGCAGTCAGCCGGCTCCAAAGCAGGGTGTCATGGCGGAGAGGCATCACAGAGGAGAAGCAGTTCACGGCAAAGCAGGGCAGGCAGAGGGCAGCAGGGCAGTAAGCAGCAAGTGATGGCAACAGCCCTCTTACTGTCCCTTACATTCCATCAAGGCTGCACTCACACACAGTGGTCCCAGTGATCACAGCCTCCTGCCATTAATCTCAGCATCCTTAATCCCAGCATCACACACCCTAGATCCAGCCACCTCCGAAAAGCCCCACCTATGACCGCATGAAGCTTTGGGGGGACATCTAGATACAAGCCTTGACACCCTGTGTGCCCATCTTTTGGCTGCACCAAACACCAACACGTGTTGCTATAGACTGAATGTTTGTGTGCCCCTCAATTTTTATGGTGGAGTTTTAACCTCCAACTTGATAATATTTAGAGGTGGGGCCTTTGGAAGGTTATTGGGTCATAAGGTTAGATCCGTCTTGAATGACACTAGTGTCCTTGTAAGAAGAGACACAGAAGACATGATCTTTCTCCTTGCCAAATGAATACACAGCAAGAAAGTGTCTACTTGCAAACCAGGAAGAGGGCTCAGATGGGGACTAATTTGGGCAGTACCTTGATCTTGGACTTACAAGTATCCAGAACTGCAAGAAATAGGTTTCTGATGCTCACACTACCTAGTCAGTGGTGGTATTGTTATAGCAGCCTGACCTAAGACGTGTGATCAAAGTACTTAGAATATTTTATTTATATTCTCACTCCCTTCTTCTATCCTTGTATTATTTGAAATCAAATCCCAGATACCATGTCATTTCATCATTAAATATATCAGCATGTAACTCCATAAATATATCCATAGGAATTTAAAAAATATAGCTGCAATACCATTATTACAACTTTAAAAATGAACAGTGATACCAGATATCCAAATAGTGCCTGCATTTTTCTGACTGCCTCGTACTAGTTTTTAGCTAGTTTGTTTAACTCAGTGTCCAAAGACATTTCTATGCGTTGTACTTGATTGATATGAGTCAGATCTCTTTGAATCTCTAAGTTCTTTCTTCATCCCATGTACCTTGCAATTTATTTAAAAAACTGGACCATTTGTCCTACTAGAGTGTTCTACATCTTACTGTGGTAGAACAGGTTACTCTGGTCTGAATTTCCTGTTCACTGGTTGTTAGATATAGAGGCTTCCTTGGGTTCCAGCTCAGTGTTTTGGTAAGAGCATGTCATAGGTAATGCTGAGTAATTTCCCATTGTGTCCCATTAGGTGGTATGTAATGACTGATTTCTCTGTTCTTGCAGTGTTTTAAAATACAGTCATATCTTCCATGTGAAGATACAAAAATCTGAACCAAAACTTGATTCTATCTTTGATAATTGAAATATGGTATACAAGATTAAATATATAAAATAATTTTATATATGTTTCATATGTAACAACAGAAGATTATAAGGGATGATTGAATATATTGTGAATGCTTAAATTAAAAATATTTATTAAAAGACATATTGCCATTAATAACCCTAAAAATAATCCCTCTTGCTTTGAATACACTTATTCCGTATTTCTTGCCACTTTCTGAAGTAGTCCTGGAAGTCCTCTTTTGTGAATATCCTTACTAGGTGTGATAAAAAATATGGTGAATGCTGTTGCTGAGTGCCATGTAATGAAAATGCATGTCATGTTATGAAAATTTATGAAATTATCATAAAAATAATACGATATGTCTCTGTCCAACTATTCACCAGATCTGGCACTGTGTGAATTCTGGCTCTTCCCCAAAGACAAAATGACTATGAAAGATAAATTTTTTAATTGATTCAGGACATTGAGGCAGTGCAACTAAAGACACAAAAGAAGACTTCAAGGACTGCTTCAGGAAGTGTCAAGAATCGTGGGATGTTTGTATATAGCAAGGAGTATTTTGAAGGGGATTAATGGCTTTGTGTCTCTTACTGTAATAATTTTTAAAATTTTATTTTAATGGTACATTTTAGATGTGCATAGTGATAACATTCATCATAGGGGATTTGTACCTGTACATTATATATGTTGATTCTTTTTTTCCCATTCTCCTCCCTCCCTATTTACAAAAGCTTTGTTTCCATTTTTTCCTTCCATTTCTTATTTCTCTTGTTCCTCTGTTCCTTTCTCCCTCCCCCTCCCTTGTTCCCTTTCCCATTTGGACATTTCCTTCCCTTTCCTAATATAATACATTTTAGTGTTTATTTACACTTCCGTTTCTCACACCACAGAAACTATGCAGTATTTAAATGTGTGTCCGATTTACTTCACTTAAGAGTATGGTCTCAAGATGCATCCATTTTAAAATACAAGCATTCACCTTATTTTTCAGTTGCACCACATATAACTTAATCCTTTCAGGCTGCTATAACAAAGTGCCAGAGGTAGCTTTTAAAGAACAGAATTTATTCCTCACAGTTCTGGAAGCTAAGAAGTTCAAAACCATGGTGCTGACAGATTTAATGTCTAGTCTAGTTCATGGGTAGTCCTTGCTAGCTGTGCCCTCATGTGGTGTTGGGCAAGGCAGCTCTGCGGGACCCTCCTTTCTTCTTTTTTTATTAGTAGTACATGTTTGCAATTCTGGCAGTTTACAATCATCTTGGGGAATACTTATATGTACAAATTATAGCTTTTTTTTTCCTAATTCTCTTCCCCTTCCCTCCCCCTCTGTCCTCCTCCTCTGATTTCTTTATCATCTTTTACATGCTTGTTGATATTATTTGTCTTAGCTCATGTTACAGCATGTATTTACATAGATTGGAATTACTAGGATCCTGTACATGGCGCATCTTTACATCTTTATTCCTCTCACTTCCCCTTCCCCTCTTTCCCCCTTGTCCTTGTTTCCTTGGACCATTTCCCTATTGGACGAGATCTGTCCCCTTGTCCATTTCTATCCATCTTTTATCATTTTCTTTTCTTGTATTTTGCCTCACTGAAATGAGCGACATCATGTGGTATTTAAGCTTGTGCATCTGATTTATTTCACTCAGTATTATATTTTCCTACAAATATGCTTCAAATCTGTCATTCTTTATAGCAGTGTAGTATTCCATTGTATATAGATACTACATTTTGTATATCTAATCATCTGTTGATGGGAATACAGACTGTTTCCAGGATTCAGCTATTACAAATTGTGCTGTCATAAACATTGGTGTGCATGTGTCAGTGTAGTATGACAACTTAAGCTCGTTGGAGAAGATACCTAGCAGAGGAATAGCTGGGTCATTTGGAATTTCTAATTTCAGTTCTTTGAGAAACTTCCATACTGATTTCCATAATGGTGTACTAGTTTGCATTCCCACCAACAATTCAGGAGAGTTGCTTTTTGCCACAGTGTGGGGCCTCCTTTTAAGGGCACGATGCCTTCATAAGGGTTCCATCTTAAGATCTAATCACCTCCAAAAAGCCCCATACTCCTAATATTGTCACATTGAGGATTAAATTACAGCTTATGAATTGGAAATGGGGAGGCACAAACATTGGACCACAGCAGATTAAATGGGATTACATGTAATAGAAGACACAGAATGAAAGCAGCCTAGTCAAGATAATAGTTTATTTTCTTTTTGATAAAGTAAGTCCAAAGACAGGCACTTCTAGACTGGCATGGCAGCCCCACAGTTATCAAGGAATCATCACTTTTGGGGGGTGGGGCATGGTTTCCATGCTTACAGTTACCTCATGGTCCAACGTGGTTACAGAAGTTTCAGCATCACACCTACTTCCCTAGGTTAAAAAAGAACCTGTCTGCCACCTGAGTTCAGCTTCTCCAGAATCCTAGCTAAGGATTTGGGCATATTTCTGAATGGTCATTCATAGCTTCCGGGAAGAAAGCAAAGTCGGAAAGGTAGCTATCACACTGTTTGAGGCTGTCAGAATATTGATAAGGTGTTCAAAAGATTTTGGGCAGCCACAAATGATAAATCTCCACTGCATGTAGTATGAAATTATATCCTGGTGCAACCCATTATTATGTAAACATAATTATCACATTGTGGAGAAAATACTGATTCAGCTATGAAAACTAGGGGCATGCATAAAAATGCAGAGAAGTCTTTGACCAGCATGTTGCCAGCACTTGAAAAGTTTTTGTTATTGAAGGACAAACAGGATCAATTATATTCAAGAAAGCCAGTCTTAAATAGGAACTTAAATCAGGTTTGCCCAAACAAAAGAAGGACTCTTTGTACTGGAAGGGTGGTATAGGACATGGTTCCCAGGAATCAGGGGCAGGTGCGTGGGTAGGCTTGAGAGATGGCGACTTAGACCAGGCATGGGAACATAGGTGTTCACAGCCACACCCACAGGTGTAATGAAACACAAAACAAATAGCTTCCCCAGGAATACTACTCAACAGGTGGTCAGCTTCACTAAACTTGTAAGCTGTTTTAAAAAGGATGTGCCTTTTGTTACACAGAAATAAAAATATTAATGCACTCACATTTTCAAAGCAAGTGGTCTATTCAGCTGTTTATTTTTCTCTTCTGTCTTGGTAAGAAATTTGAACAGAGGAAGAATACTAGCTAAAAGATCAAGTGTTTATTCTGTGCCACACAGTGTTCAGGGTTGTTTACATTTAAGCCTCACAGCCTACAAAACTGGTACTATTAATAGAGTGTTTTACAGGTGGATAAACTGAAGTAATGAGCAGTTAAGTAACTTGGCAGAATTCACACTGCTGATAAGAGGTGGACCTGGGCTAGGTCCCTGGCACTGTGCTGTACGGCACTAAATTGGTCGTAACACATGTAATTATAGTGCATTTTGAAGGGAAACATGAGGAGGAGAATGGGGTGTTGGCTCTAATTTTGCTTCATTGTAAATCAGGAAATGGGAAAGAGGTTATCTAGGTTTCTCAGTTTGGGACAGACACAGTTCTGGACACTGGGCTCCCTGTTGCCAAAGCTGTGGTGCTGTCAGCTCTTAGCCCAGGAAGCAGGATAACTCTTAGGCCCTGTGACGTGTGTCATCCCCCAGGGCTCTGCTCCTCCCTTTTCCCGCTGCTTCTTCATTCCCTCCGCCCGTGGAAATGGTCCTGACTATCACACACCCTGCCAGGAGATGCAGCAGCCCTTCCCTGAGGCTGACCCACCCCGCAGATCCCACGCGCCTTATACTTGCACATGCTGCTTTTTGCAGACCAGATTTTGAGTGCAGTTTCGTGACATGTATTTGGTCTGTGATTTGCACTGAGATGCACCCAAAAATAATTTCAGTTTAACTATATAGCAGAATCCAGCCTCTACAGAGAGATGGATTGCAGCAGAGATAGTTTTTTCCTGCCTCATTCGTTAAATTGAATGGTTAAGCAAATCCCTCAAGCCATCCCTCACTTCTTCCCTCCCACCCTCCCTTCCCACTTCCTCCCAGAGTCCCCATTCCTGTTCGTGTGTGTCTGTGACCTGATCACATGATGTGACCCAACCTCCTGCAGTGCGCCAAGAAAAGAGGTGGGTGATGGCAGGTCAGGAGTCCTCCGGGGCTCTGAGGTGGTGCTGGTCCCCTCTGGGCTCCAGAGGGCAACAGTGGCATGGGTGGAAGGCTGCTGCCAGCTCTCAGCAGTAACCCCCAACTCCTCCCCAGCCCGTTGCTTCATTTTGTATCTACATCTCTTACAGCTAGCAAAAGAGGTGCCATCCTTTGAAAGCTGGGGCTGTCTTATCACCTCCATGTCTGCCGTCAGCTCCATTGCCAGTGCACAGAGTAGGACTTCAAATATATTGAATAAATAAAAGTCACTATTTATTATTGACTGACTATATGAACACACATGCTCATATAAACACCTGAATTCTACCCCATGATGCTCTAAAGTAGGGGTGAGAGGATGTCCATGAGATGTTCAGAATTCCCTGGCAGCTGTTAGGGAGACAGGCTCCCAGACTTCCCCTTAGTACATCTGATCCAGAGGACCTGAGAATCCAGACTTTAACATGTGCCCCCAGCAACTCTAAAGCAAGTAAACTCATTTTGGGACATGACCTTAAAACCCTGTGGCCCCTGCCTGCTGACTATCGACATCACTTTTCTATTACTGTGCACACTGACAACTGTGGATCCTTGAGGTACTTGTGTTTGCTGCAGAATCATTTATGAGGAACAAGAAGCCATTGTTTTATGAATTCAATCGAGCCTGGAGCTCCTCCCAAGTCAACTGAGCTTTGATTTCCCATTCAGAATCTTCACTCAGTGGCCTAAGTGAGTTTTCCATTTCCATGTGAAAATCTGAGAAAGATTTGTTTTTTTGGAGAGTATGCTTGAGGGTAAAAAACGTTTCTATCATTTCTTACATACGTTATCAAAATTAATTTTTCCCCAACCTATCTCTACTATTTTCAGTTATTAAATAGCCATTTGATTTAATATAGCACCTAATGACTCCCTCATTCTTCAGTGAGTATTAGTCATCCAATGCCTGCATTTTTCTGCAGTCATTGTGCTTTTGTAAAAAATTGGCCTGCACAGTGCTTTTGATAGAAATTTTATAGGGCCATCAACTTCAGATTTTTCTTTGTCAAGCAAAATACTCTCTTTTTTTATTACTCTTACTTGGTTCCATATGATGGTTAAAGTATCACAGGAAATGTGTGTGACTGAGCACACATTTTTCCTAGCAATATTTTGTGATTACCTTTAAACAGATGGCTTCTGCCATACCCAACAATATTAGAAATGCATCAATAATCTTGTTAGGATGTACATCTTACCTTTAACTCCCAGCACCATTTTAGGTCCTAAACCATGTAGTTTCTGCTTTACTTTCTTTTCCTGATGTTTAAAAATTAACTTTAAAAATACTTGGTCTTTTTAAAATTTCTACTTTGTTCCATGCAAGATATATTTGCAAATTATCTTGCATCTTTTCTGGAATAAACTAGAATTTGTATAAATAAAAATCTTTAATGAATATGGTAGAGGATCCCAAAATATTCATTTATATTCATCCAGTTTGTAATTTATTTTGAGGCACACCATTATTTTTACATGGTTGTTACTATACACCTGTTATTTTTCTACCATAGTGCTCTGATTTTCTCTCTCAGAACAATGAAATTGAGCCCTCTTAACACCCAGTTTCCAAAGCACGAACACCCTCTTCCCATCCAGTTGGAATGTGTCTTTCTCCTTCATACATCTACCCCTATTACTGGGGGAGGGATGCCCCTACCTCTTCTTCAGCAATGCTGTCCAAAGTCCCACTGCCTCCACAGTGCAACTGACCATCCACTGACATGGGTGCAGCCACCAACGTCTTGCTGGTTCCCCAGCATAAGAGTTCCTGTTCCCCTAGGCATACTCCTGCCCAGCCAAGGGAGTTGGCAGAGTCAGCTTGGAGTTGGGAAGGCCCTTAGGCTCCCTCTACACAGTGTGCTCAATGAAGGAGTGTGTGTGTGTAAGACACTTTCCTGTGACAATACCTGCTTTTGTTGCCATACTGAGTTCAGAAGCCAACAGACAAGGTACATATAAGGTTTTTCTATACAATGAAATGAATTTGGCTAGTACGGTAGTCTCTGCAGTACCCATCTGAAGTTTTGCTTTCTTTGGTTTTAGTTACTCAGAGTCAGCCATGGTGCAAAAATAGTATATGGAAAACTCCACAAATAAACAGCTCATACTGTTTTAAATTATTTAACATTCTGAGTAGAGAAATGAGATCTTGCACTGTCCCAGCTGAGACATGAATCATCCCTTTGTCCAGCGTATCCACCCTGTTATACTACCTGTTCATTAGTAACTGGCTTGGTTATCAGATTGGCTTGTGTATTGCAATACTTGTGTTAAAAAAAAAAACCTCACATATTAGCCTAATGATACATAATAATGCCCACATTTTTCACCTCACTTCATCTCATCACATAGGCATTGTATCATCTCACCTCATCGCAAAGAGAAGAGTTAGTATAATAATATATGTTGACATAGAGATCATATTCATTACAGTATATTGTTGTTGCTGTATTTATTATTGTTAATATTGTACTGTGCCTAATGTATAAATTCACTTTGTCATAAGTATACATGTGTGGGAAAAAGCAACTATGTGTGATTTCAGGCATGCAGTGGGAGACTCAGAAGGTACCCGCAAGGCTAGGGGGGAACTGCTCTTATGCTATCTCACAAGTACTATGGTAGTCATTGCAAAATGCAGGACCCATAAGTATTCAAAATGATTTGTCTTCTAAAGACAGTTACTCAGTGCAATGTTTTTCTTCTACAGTATTTTTATCTTCTTTGCAGAAATAAGTATTCTATAGTCATTTTAAAAATGTATTTCAGTTTTTATAGCTTTGGTGATGGTTAAACCCTTTAGACTTCAAGGGTCTTCCTAGATGATTTGGGGTCATTGTCGTCTATTAAAATGTCTTAGTTTGGGTTTGAGGACTAGAGTCAGGTGTAAGTTTAAAGACCTTTATTAGCATAATGGTGAAAGAAAAACTTTTGACTAATAGAGTTTGAGAAAAAAAAATGATTCATGAATTGGACAATACTCAGAACCAGAAGAGGTACAGAGAGCTCCCTCTGCAACATAGGCAGTGAATATTTATGGACCGAATGGAAAGTAAAGCACAAAAATAGCTTGGTTGTTTAAAGCTAGGCATTTGCTTGATTTGGACATGGTCTGATGAGTTGACAATCTGTGAGTGTCTGAAACCGAGAGTAGCTTGTGATTGGCTGAGACACAGCTCTCTGTTACAAAATCAGACATGGATATCAGTTCTAAGTTTCTTTGTGTACCAAGTTAGGTTGGTCTTCATTGGGTAGGAACTCAAAGTACTGACATGGCCATTATTATCCAAAGACCTCCTGTTTAATTAACAGCATGAATTTGGCCTGTTCAAGATTATGAATCTCTTCGAGGTTTCCTTACCCACAAATTGAGGATGATAATAGCTCCCACCTCGTAGCACTGGTGTGAGGAGAAAGTGAAGTTCAGGCCTGAAGGCCCATAGCTCAGTCCTGCCATGGGCCCAATGCTCAGTTCATCCTCAGGGTCTCCCACCTGCCCTACAACAGCCAACGGAGCCCTGTTTTTCTGCCTTGATTGCCTTACATGTTTGTCCAGGGTCCCCTTCGGAAGCTCTATCTCATACATTTAGAGAGAGTTACCAAATCCTCTGGTAGATGGTAGCTTTGGTTTCATTTTTAGTGTTTTATGCTGTGATGACTTTGAGCATTCTGAGCTTCTTGATCCTAATCACTGTGACATTTTGAGAAGGTTCTTGCTGATCCCTTGGTTCCAACTCTGCCCCCTCCATCCATTCTCCATACTCTGGCCACAGTTGTCTCTCTGGGCACATGTGTACTCTGGACACCCCTGGTTTCAACTTCTCTTAATGTCCTCTGGGATGAAGGTGGAGGAGGCACAGGGCCAGGCCTTACCATAGCACCTCACTATCCCCACAATGGTGAGAGTGTCCTGTTTGCTTTTGTTTTTAATAACTTTTGCTGATTTCTTGCCTGCACTTTTAAAAGTGGGACTAAGCCTTTTTTTTTTTTTAATAGAAGTGGTGATTGAAAACGTATGGGCCATTTCTAATAGCTCTCCACTGGTCCCTGGCTGGGCTTCTATCAAATGTAGCAAATGGATAAATATGAGCCCACACTAGTGCCAGGCTCTCCTCACTTCATAATCTCTTCACATTAGGCATTTCTGGAACCTAAAATAGATGACTGAAGAGTTAATTGGATGCAGCGACTTACAAAGGCATTTTCTCGATAGTACCCAAGACAAGTGTATTAATTATGTATAACAAATAACATTTAAAGAGCATCAGTTAATGGCCAGTCGCTGGTAGCAACTATAAAGGCAGGATGAGGACTCCCTGGACTGAGCATTACCCTTCACCCTAATGGGGGAAAGATCCGTGAAGACAGAGCTCCTTGCTTTTTCCTAAGTGGTTTTTTGTACTGTAGGTACAGTGTTTTATGAGGTTGTTGTGAAAAAGCATCCATCCCCTACAGTGTGCTTGGGCTGGGACATAGACACTTAGGGCCCTCAGTGTCTAAAATTACTAAGTTAGAGTTAAGTATTGTCCTCTCTTTGGACCACTTTCCGAAGATATACCAGTGGGAGAGGAATCCGCCCAGCCTTGCACACTCCAGGCAGGCAGAGGGCTGCAGAGATGTTCACCTTGAGCCGGAGGGACCTGGGACATATTGTGAGTCATGGAAGTACAGCCATGGGACATTCTGTCTCAGTCATGGAGTACCAGCCTCCATGGTGTGGCGACTGTTTTTCTGCAGTCCCATTATCCTGTACCTCTCTGTCCCCTCTTCTCCTATCCAGGTCCCACTCCTCTGCCTTATACTCCAGCCGTATGGCTGCCACCCTGGCCTGAACATGACCCAGCACCCTTCCTCTCCTTTCCCACCAGCATCGTCAGAGCCAGGGCTAGTAAGGTAGACATCTGCCATAGGAAAAGCAACCTTGCATTAACAAAGGCAGGAAAGGGAAACATGGAGGAGAAGTGGTGGGGGAAGTGAGGTAAAATGTATGCAGTATTTTCCTTTTTAACAGAATTTTTTCATATGCTAGTAAATTCTCCCTTTTAAAGTACACAATTCACTGGTTTTTAGTATAGTCACAGAGTTTACATCACCATTATCCAATATCAGAACATTTTCATCACTTCAAAAAGAAACTTCTGTACGGTTAGCAACACAATCCCATACTATCCCCAAGCTCTGGCAACCACCAGTCTACTTTCTATCTCTATGGCTTTGCTATGGGATTTTGTATGTCTCATATAAATAGAATCATACAAATGTGTGGCCTTTTGTACCTGTCTTCTTTTATTCACAGTAACATCTTCAAGGGCCATCCATGTTGTAGCAAGTATCAATGTATAATTCCTTTATAGTGCAGAGTGTGATTCCATTGTGTGGATATAACACATGTTTGTTATCTACTTATCACTTAATGGGCATCTGGGTTGCTTCTACTTTTTAGCTATTATGAATAATGCTGTTATAAACATTTGTATACAAGATTTTGTGGAACGTGTGTTGGGCCTATACTTAGAAGTAGAGTTTCTGGGTCAGACAGTAACTATATTTAACTTATTGCAGAACTGCCAGACTGTTTTCCAAAGCGGCTACACCATTTTACATTCCATCAGCAACGTAGGAGGGTTCCAATGTCTTTGCATCCTTGCCAAGATTTACTATTGTCCATCTTTTTTATTATAGTAATCCCAGTGGGTATAAAGGGACATTTTATTGTCATTATACATGGTTTCAAAATCAGTAAAGTGCGAGCATGTTCTGTATCTCGGGAATGTAAGCAAAATACCAGTGTCCCTTTCTAATTATTCTTAGTCATAGTTCTAAGACTAATAATAAACTTTGGATGAGTTGCAGATAGCTTCCCAACTCAGCTGACCAGCCTCATAAGTGTGTGGCGCAATTGCTGAGTATGTGGCAACTCTGGGCCAGACACAACTCCTCACCCATAATCAGGGCTTGGCTAGTGGGGTGTGGTCTGGATGTTCACACCCCATGTCGCCTTTGTCCAGGGCACAGCCTATACAACTGTTCTTGGCCTGCACTTGACCACTGTATAGCTAGATAGACCTGGCTCCATTCTGAGGTGAGCCCATGGCTCTGACTTTACACAAGTGAATTAATGTCCCTGGGCCTCAGTTTCCTCATAAATACTATTAATAATAATGGGATCCTCTTATGACATTATGCTGATTAAATGAAATTAATTTGACAAAGTAACTGCTCCAGGACCTGACAAATCACCTATTTTCTCTTGAAGACAGGTCAGCAAACTCTGACCCACAGGCCCAGCCAACCTGACACTGTGCCTCCCACAAGCTATGAATGGTTTTCACATTTTTAAATGATTTTGAGAAAAATAAATACATTATTGAGAAAGTATGTGGGCTCTGGGGTTTAAAAGACTTCCTCTCTGGCTATTTACAATGTACAGGTGTCGTGTAAAAGTGTACCAACTCTGGCTGCAAAGCCTACTCTGACAGGCTGCCCCTTCCCTACCCCTTCACTCCAGGGGCCACAAATTCCTGCTTATCACCCCAGCCCATCACCTTGTCTGTCTCTGCCATGGCCCCTTTCACCCGAACTCCCTAAGAAACCGTCAGTACTTTTTCCACTGCAGCATGCCCAGATCAGGGTAGGAAGTTACATATCATTTCAGGAAATAAAAAAGGACTGCAAGAGGGGATGCTGAGGAAGTTTTGCCAAGGTCACAATTTTGCCCAGGCCCTGATGTGAGGCAAGACGTGTGCCTGGATTTGCCCATCCTCCTGTGCACTCCATTTAGCTGAGCAGCACCTTTGCCAGAGTCTTCTGCCAGAGTCCCTAGAGCAGAGGGACAGTCTTCACTGCCCCATGCCGTCCTGTATGTGATAGACTTCCCAGTGCCACCTGCTCAATAGTTCTTACCCCTCTGTAGAGAGAGAGTACAGTGTATGGGTCTTGGGCCTCAATTGGATAGCTCTTTGGTTACTCTCAGAAAGATAGAAGCACAGTTTTCTGCAGGCCAGGATGTGTGAATTTGGGATTTGCACCCTTCTGACAAGGGCTGAACTGAAAATAAAAGTCAGGACTGCTTTTGAGAGTCTAAGTAAAAGAAGCAGGCATGGCTGTGCCTGCTCACTTCTATTACTTTGCGGGTGTTTTCAGAGAATTTCTTAAGTCTTCACTTATTTTTCAGGTCCTCATGTTTGGGTTGAATATAGTACCCTGTGCAAAATGGGTGTTTTGCTTCTGCCCCTGAGTTTTCCCTGCAGGTTGGTGGAATTCACTGTGCAAACTGTGTTGGCATGATCTGCCATCAGTTTTTGGTTCCTTTCATACTAAAGCGGATTTAAAAAATTTGTTTCTATGGTCTTGAGCTCTGTATGTATGAGAGGAAAACAGAAAGAGGTGCATTTGTGGCCTGACTCCTTGTCCTCTAAAGAAAGAGCTTAAGAGTCTGCGGAGGAGAGCAGGTGGACGTGCTGGAGGCCCGCAGTGTTGATGCTCTGAGCAGGCCCAGCCAAGAGGTGTGCAATTCTTGGGCAAAACCAGACGCGGTATGTTTTTTAACAGACAAGGAAATTTTTTAAAAAGAAAGTGACAAATGCAAGTGAAGGATCTGTCAGTCATGGTGATTTTTTACCTTGTGACACAAAAAAGAAGAAAAAGGAGGAAAAAATCAGTTTATATGTAATAGATTTTCTCCAAAGATTTCCAGTGTATCAGTTGTTCGTGAACATAATGGTCAGAGGAAGGAATTGAGGAATAATTCCACATCACAATTCTAAACAGTTGACACCAAAACTGACCATTTTTCCTCTGAGACTTCAGAAAAATGGATTATAAATTCTTGAAAAATAACATTGTGTTTTCACCCAAGGATGCAAGTGACCCTTTGCTTGAGATCACTCTCCATGATGGATGAAGAACACAACTAGGCCCTAAAAACAACTCAAAGAACTAGGTTAAATATTGTTTATTGACCACATAATTCCCAGTTGCAAGATATGTGGAGTTTATATTTAATGCACTTGGACAAAAGTCAAGAAGGGCTGAAGGATTCTTCAGTTGTACTTCTGAGCATGTAATTTGTTATGGAGTAACCTTATACACCATCAGAAGGGAGGCTTGCAGATTGCAAACACCACAGTGAGTTAGTTTGACAGGGTACAAGGGCAGATATATGTTTACAGTAAAGATTTCTCTTTATTCTGCTACCTTTGATTTCCAACTGTAAATACTTTATAAACTACCCCAGCATTGTTAAATAATGGACTTCTAAAGTACCTGAAGAAAGAATGCACACACACTTTGTGGAGACCTTGCCAGTGACATATTTTAATATCAGATAAAGAATCTTAAGCTAATAGTACTGTGAGTGTATTGTCCATGTTCCGCAGGACCCAAAGGAACAATATGAGACCCACAGTTCTTTCCACCATGTGTGTTCTTGAGCTTCCTGGTGGATTTTAACATCTGTGGCTATTTTAAAGATAAATAAAATAATTAAAAAATTACAAAGGGAGATGTGTACATCAGAAATGCACTGGGCTAAAAGCAACAGAATATCTTACTACCCCAAGGCAAGTCCAGCCTGAAATCTTCTGTAGTCTCTTAAAACTGTGCGTCTTCCCTCATTTTAAACTTTAGTTTCCTTCATTTCATCACCTGTATCTGTCATAACATTACTCTCCTAACAGGAATTCTCTTATTGCTTCATCAGGTTCAACTCCTCCAGAATTACAGGGACAGTCACAAGTTTTACATCCACCCAGTGGGCAGCTCTGTGTCTATAAAGAGACAGTTTGTTTGCAAATTGTCCTCATCTTTTCCTCTTTCTATTAAACTCTGGGGGATGGCAAGACTTCATGCTGGTTTTATCAAATATTTTTCGAATAATGACAGTTTATTCCTGTTTAATAGTCTGAATGTGATGACAATTTGCTATAGGAAGTGGGATCCTTCACTTGTCTTGCTGGAGATTCCCAAAAAATCTGGTCACCCAGCACCAAATAACAAATGAAAACAAAACAAAAAAAAAACTGGCTTGCAGATACTATGAGAGATGGTTTCCATGATCAGGTCCAGGCTTTGGACTGGGTCTAAATTCCATGCTATATTTGTTCAAAATTAATTCACTTGCAAAAAAAGGAATACTTTCACAAAGCCCCCACCCAGCATATAGGCAATGATATTTTTCTAACAGCAAGCAATTTAAATATCTTATTACCTTCACTAGCTAAAAATATCTTATGAATTCTGGATTCTTGTGTGGAGTTAATCTTCCAGCTCAAGTTCACCTTGTTGCTAATTCTCCATTTCATTTTAGCACACAGCGTGATGTCGTTTTATGTAAAAGGAAAATGTATTTCATTTCTCCCAGTCATTGGCTATCAGCCAGTCTATCTGAGGGCAGGGAAAATTAGGGGGATACATTCAAGACACATCAAGCAAGGAGACCCTTGTCCTATGTTTAAGGTGTCCTCGGTGCCTGCCACTCTTGCTTATGGGAGTTTTCATGAATGGATGTTTGAAGAATCAGGAACAACAAGGCCCTTGAGTACTGGGATAGGGCAGACCCTGCTGGTTGCTTATCCCATATCCATTCTCCTATAGCCCCCTTTTCTTTAGCAGAAATCTGACTTTGTTCAAGTTTTTTTCCAAGGAGAATGCATCCCATGCCCAGCTCAAGGATAAACCCTGATTAATCTAAACCTCTAGTGGTCATTTCATATCCTTCGTTAATAGTTGAGATGTGTGCCAGTAGACTGGACCAAGTGAACCTAAGGGTAAATTTTCTTGGGGCCTTCTTGGTAAGATTTTCAGATTTTAAAGAAGGCAGGAGTTGGAGCAGTCATCTTGGAACACAAGGAAAGCTGGTCTGAGAACATTGTTGACATACTAAGATAACAGCAAGGTGAATCAAAAATATGGAATGAATCCTATATGCTAAGTTGTTTTGTACATGAATGTGTTTTCTACCTCTTTATTTATTTATTTGAGACTATATTTTCCTTATTATTTGAATTGGGTTATATCTTCTGTAACTGGCAGACAAAAGAACCCTCTTGTTGATATATGAAGATACGGCATAAAGCAGTTGTAGAATTGCCTTTGCCATGTTTAAACCAGTCGTTCTTAGCTGCTGCAGCTCATTAATTTTCCTGCCTTGTCTTTCTATGCTGAGTGGATATGCAGGTTAACACAAGCCAGTGACTTGATGGATTTTGCATGGTGCATTTTCCTTGGATGTCACACATGCAAAACAAACACACACACACACACACACACACACACACACACACACACATACACAAAACGTAGCCAGAAGGCTAGAAAGTTCCTTAAGGCAAAACATTGAGAACTGCGTTTGTGCATTTTGGCAAAGGGAGAAGGACTGTCTCTTAGAGCTGATACCACTTTTAGAGATGCTGAGGATCAGTTCAAATGCCATGTACTCTGTGAAACCTCTGAGTTCCCAAGGCCAAGTCCATCACTCCTCCAGTTGTGCCAGAGATTTGCCTGTCTGTAGCGGGGCACTAACTACCAGTTATGAGCACATAATGTCAATGTTTGGTTTTCTTGGTAGATTATGAGTTGATACAGGGCAACAGACTTCTTATAACTTTGACTGTATTCACTAATACACAAACTAATTATTGAGTATCTGCCATGTGCTAGGTATTAAGCTGGGCACTGAAGATACAATAGAAAGGAAAAGCAGATGTGACACCTACAGTCCTAGAATTTAGAGTCTAGTTGGAGATAGACAATTAAATAATCACAATAATCAATTAATTTCTTGCCACCAGCCAAATGACTGACAGTAACAGCTCAATAATTACTTGTTGAATCTGGTCACAGAATTCTCATTTCCATATGATTTCTTATCCTCCTGGTGACTAGCCAGTTCGTATAGTGGTAGAAACACTTATACAGGTAGAGATCAAACCCCAGATGAAAGCTCATTTCAAACCTGTTTGCACTGTGCATACTAATGTCACGTTGACCAAAGCGAGTCATGTGATCAGACTGGAAGTTCATGCCAAAGAAGGTTGTACTGTGTGTGGATTTAGGAAAGTGTGATTGGTTGGAAGCCTTTACTGTACCAGTCTGCCACACTATTTTAAAATGTGTGTTTTATTATAAAAGCCTTAAGGTCAGCTAAGAAATTTAAACAGTGATCATTTGAGTCCAAGAATAAGTTCCTTGCCATGAATCCACACTCATGAGACTAAAATTTGATTCAGACATTTCAAATGGAAATGGTGTGTTTTACAATGAACAGTGTATCTAAGCTTTGGTTTTTAAAGTCTTTACACAGTGCTTTGATGAGAGAGAGGACTATTGGCAGCCAAGTGTAGCTGTTTCCCTAGCTCTGTACCATCTACAAAGAGGGCAGTCTTCCCTTGTAAAGTTTGTAATGAGAATAATTGACTCTTTTTCTCCCTGATGTCCAGAGTAGGCTATTCTAAACTGAGTCATTGGCCCGTGCCAACAATACCTGCAATAAATTCTGAAACCTCCAATCGATAATCAACAATTCTCCACCACTTCATTATACTTAATGAGATTTTAGATTGGACTCAGAGTATAAATTTGTAACTAAAATGGGGGCAAATGTAAAGAAATACAGCTTAGTTTTATAAGCAGACTCTTAAACCATAGACGCCATTATAAATTAAAGCATCTCTTTAGGCAAGTTTTATTTGGAGATGTATGTGATTAAGAGATGTGTCACAAATCCAGATGGAGAGTCAAACTAAGTATGTGGGTCTGGTAGAAAGATTATCTGTCCAAATACACTTTTGCAAGTCCACATTCTGATCCAAAAGTTAATGGAAAAGACAATTGAATTGGTTAATAGTAAAAATGGAGCAATCTCAGATCTAGAACTAATTTGAAGACCCTGAGTCTTTCCCTTCCCCTCCTAGGAAATCTGTACTTCTCCTCCTCAGAGTTTTGCTTCATACGGCTTTTGGATCACTGAATACATAGCATATAAGAAAGGCTAGATAAAAAAGGACAGACTAGAGACATTTGTAGGTAAATGGATGTACCTTGACAACATACTCTTAAGTGAAATAAATCAGACACTTATCAGTACACATCGAATTGTTTCTCTGATATGAGAAACTGTAAGTGTAAATAAGGACAAAGTAGTATAATAGATATTATGTAAAAAAAAAGAGATAGTATTCAAAAGAGAGGAGAACTACATAGGGAAAAGGAAAAAGAAGGAAGGTTAAAAGAAAAGTAAGATAAAAGGGAAAAAAATGGAAAAATGTAAATAAACCTGTTGCAAATAGGTAAGGATGGGGGAATGGAAAGGGGGAGGGGAAGGGGGGAAACCAAGATACATCATGTACAGGTACAAAATAACCATGTTGATTATGATCATTATGTATACAATGTACCAATACATGTTCTTGGTAAAAATAAAAAAATAAAGACAGAGAAAGGCTAGAGATAATGGAAATCCAGATTTACCATGACATTATGACTTACAATATCTTTGAGCTCATCAAAGCATACGAGGCATATACGCGTGTACACAGGACGATGAAGTTGAAAAGTACTGTTGAGCCCATGTGAGTTTCTCCATTCAATGTTGATTTATCAAAGCCACAAAGAAGGTTTAAAGAGCTCATAGAAGAATGGATAGAGGCTGCTCGGCTCAAGAGCAGCAAGGCTGTCATACAAGCAAAGGCAAGACTGAATCCCGTGTAAACTCTTGGAAATACTTCTTTCGTGTGTTTTGGCTTCTCCAAATTTTTCACTCTTCCCGTACTGTCATGCTTTACAGATGTGACATATAGCCTCCATTTCTGTGACTCACTTTCCTGTAAACTGATCTGAGGTTTGAATGTTAGAAATATTCTTGTTAATGAGATCCCCAGTTTATAGACTTCATTTTTTCCTGTGATTTGTGTACTGACCAAAGAAAGAAGCCTGAGGAGTATCGCAGAATTAAAAATAAATCTGACTTCCTAGTGTGCATATTTTCTTCACATCTGTTTATTTGAACCTTGAAACTATTCACCTTCTTGTCTATAGTATTGACAACATCCACCCAGTGTCACCCAAAATTTAAGTTTTTCATCAAACTGAAAGTTATTTCTTCCCCTGAAGACCACATCAAATCTCCAGTGGTCTTAGCTTAATCACCATGTCCAAAAAATTATTTCTGGTTCCTTGTGGAAATTGCTTCTTTGTTTGAGGATTCTGGTACAGTATGCAGGCTATTATATTCCCAGGAATAGTATAATGATGTACATTATGGAGATAAGGGCATTGGAGACATCAGAATGCAATGACTATGTAGAAGCACAGGTGCGAATCAAACAACTCACGGACTATCTGTAAGTATTGTGTAGCCTTCCCTTAATGTCATGAGATGTGGAGAGGAAGAGCCTTTACAATCATCCAGGTCAGTTCCTTCAATTTACACTTGAGCAAACTGGCCCAAAGAAGTTGTTCAAGGTCATTTGTTTAAGGTTACTCAAATACTTAGAGTGATAAAGCCAGAGCGAACACCAAACTTTCAAACTTTAAGTCATCCGAGGAACTTTCTACTTCACTATATTTTTTCTTGTACTGTATAACACTGCAATAAGGAGTTTCAATATATAATGAATGTTTAAAAATTCACTTCCCTTATCAATTTAGGAAACAACCAAAATAACATACTTTGTTATGCTAAATATGGCACTATTCGTTTTAAAACAATATTTAATAGTATTTTTCACATCCCACCAGTTTATTAATATACAGACACTCCATTAATTATCTACAATGCATATAACAGATAGACCCAGATGGACTTGTAAAGGATTTATGGTTATATTTGTCTTTCTGTGATAGCATTAGATATGGAACTGCTTCAACTAAAAGCATAGAAAAAGGACAAAGCATAAAGCTCCGATTTGGCATGGTGTCTGAAAGAAGATGGGTTATAAATAATTAGAAAAATGCAAGGATGTCATTTAAGAGCTGTGAACAGGAAGATCTATTCAGTTGTATTGCAGTGAGGGAAAATAGGATTATTAAATGGATCCTGTGTGTTCCCTCCTTTAGAATGGAAGAAAGGAGCCCAGGGGCAGGAAATATGTTGGTGATGAGAATATACATGTATATAAGGATATATATATATATATATATATATATATATATATATATATATATATATATATACTTGGATGACTTGATGGACAGAAGCCAATAAATGTCAGTACTGAATTGAATCCTGGGAGATTTTGGCAATGATCTTTAAATCAGAGAGCTCAAAGAGATTAAAACTGTGGAAAGAAAGAAAAAAATAAAAGAGGTAGACTTACTACATGACAAGCCGAGACACGAATAGGATAGCTACAGAAATGCAGAATGTTCCAAAATAGAACCGTGTACACCCATGAAGCTGGAATCCCATGTTACCAGCACAAATCACTGGCACTTTCAGTTTTCCCATTTCTTTTACGAATATATTTCATGGGAAACATGGTAGAGTCTAGTTTTAATTTTTAAGGCATGTCTATCCTATATCATGTTAAAATATACAGATTAAAATTAGTAATTTAATTACTATTTAGCTTCACACGAGAGTGTCACTGATTTGGAGTGTGAGCTAACCTTTCTCATTTTCAGATAAGGAAACTAAGTCTCAAAGGTGTCATCACCTTCTTTCTTGAAACCGAGTCTTGAAAGATGACTCTTAGCATGAAAGTGTCCTGGAAAATATTAAAATGAAGATTATCTGAGTGACTTTGAATTTCTCAGAATCCTCTGGAGAGTGAGCGTCAGGACTGAGTTTGGGCCTCAAAAAGCCTTGCCTGCGACTCTTCCCACTATTGGTGTGATTCACCGTGAAATAGAGGTGCTGGGAAATCACAAAGTGCTGCTTTATTCATCAAAGAAAGTTGGTTCTTACTCAGCATAACATTAATGCTAAGGTCTAACATTTGGCGGTGTTTAATATGAATTTCAGTTAACCAGCATACCTGTTTTCTCGGCAGTCTGGGCACATAGACAGTCACTGTAGTGGGAGCAGATGATGAAGTTAACCATGACTGTTAACTTTTAGGGAGGCCATCAGCACACTGATGAGAGCCAAGAAAGACCCAGCTCTCTCCAGACCCCCCAGAATTACACAAGCTACCCTCTCCCTACTTTTGCCCCTCAGAAGACTACAAGGAACCACTTAACAGAGAAAGCTGCTTGACAGAGAAGGCAAGGGTTTGCTGCAGCACCCCTACTTGGTAACAGAGGCTCCTGGAGAGCTTTTTGGAGATGGAGAGCTTTTTCTCGACCTTTGACCTAGACTGTGTAATTGAGTCTTAGAATAAGGCCCAGAAATTTGCATTTTAAAAAGTTCCATGGGAAATTGGAATATATAGCCACTTGAAGATCACAGCCCATAATGTACTGTGTTAAAAATAATTTCACAGAGACTTGAAAGCAGAATTGATATTAATTCTTCCAACAATACCAACCACCAAAGGAATCTCGGGGTCAAGGACCATGAAGCCCTTGATCCAGACCAAGTTTGCTTTTTACCTAGAAAGTCGTCTTTGTCCCCTCTGATTCCAAACAGAGGATAAGTCACTGAACTTGTGGCTGTCATCTGGTGGTAGTTACTGCTGTGCTAAGGATTTTAGAAAGACTTCTGTTTATTTGGCACACTCCACACAGCCCTGTCAGGCTCTAGGGATTTGTGGCATTTGCAGAACTTACAAGACAGGCAACATAAAAATATATAATTCATAGAGTGAAATATTTTGGAGGCCCCTTCACTTTTACAAATTGGCCATAAAATAGAAACCACAGACATAACATTCATAGAACTATAGTTGCCAAGAATGAAGAATCGTTTGGGGTGGGGTTGATGAAGTCTTTTGGTGCATACTTCTCTATAGGACACCCAAAGAAAGAGTAAGAATTCAGAATTTGTGTGTAAATAATAGGATCTTTCAAGTGGGAGCTGTAGTTCCTTGCCTGACAATTGGTAAATACCTATTGAAGAACGTGAGGATTTCTAAGCTGATGTCTTTTAGCAGTCATTAAATTTATCATGTGAAGGCATTTGCGTGTCTAGTAGACATTCTAAGTGTATTTAGGATTTTATTTATATTTCTCTGTAAGTTGCTGCTTCCTGTTTTCTCCCTTCCTTAGTGGGAATGGTTCACAATACCCAAGGCAGCTGTGCACATGACTGCCCAGGATAGCTTAGGGGAAGGAGGGATAGGGAAGCCCAGCCTCCTGCTTTCTTTTCCCATCAGTGGTACTGACACTCAGGGCTTACATTAGCTCACTAGAATGAGTCCCCAGAAGGGAGGCTGAAGCTAATAGGCTCCTGTCGGTTCCACTCAGGCATTCCGGGGACTTGGATAATGGCTGAGTAATGGCCGATGGTACTGGTTGTGATGGCTGACTGTTGAAAAATAGCGTGTTTAATGAGGCTGTATACATGCAAGACCTAAGAAAGGAAATAGGATCTCTGTCACAGAAGTCAAACTAAAAGTCCCTTTCACCATTTCATTGTTTTGTATGTTAAATAGAGTGTCGTCCTAGGGGCCAGGAGAGTTGAGACTTCTCTTGTTGTGTTTCGCGCCCGTTTTTAGTTTTGTGACCTTGAAAATGCCAGATGATCTCTCTGGGCCTCAGTTTACTCATCTGAATATAATCATAGTGTCTCCTTCACAGGAATTTTGAGAGGGTGAAACGGCAGAACAGAAAGGAAAGTTCTCCTCAAGCCAAACACAGATTGGATTGGGGTTGGGGTGATAAAAGGATGGTAGTGCAGGTCAGGGTGTGGATTGCAAGGCAGAGAGGGTCATGAAAGGGAGCCACTCAGGTGCTAGTAGTGACACTTAGGGCATTTGATAATGGGAACTCTTAGAGAAATGCTAAAGTAAAAGACAACAAAGATATTTGATTCTGTTTTGTTAACCAGGATTTAAGAGCTTTACACAGTCCAGAGCCTAGACAGATCAGTCTCTTTCTGCACTGTCTTTCCAGAAAGCACACTTCAGATAAAAGATGACAGTGATTTTTTTAAAGCAGACCTTCAGAAACAAATCTATATTTCTACGGAGGGTAAAGATGAATCAATTTCGTCTTCTCTTTACCCCCTTATCCAACATCAACACGTTGATTTAACCTGCCACACTTGCCCATTTTCAGTGCATTACCTAAGTTCTTTTAGGAAATGATTTTAAATTTGTGTGTGATGGTGCATGGTGTGCTTTTGAAAGTCACAGTCTGATTCCAGAAGCTTTATGTGATAACAGGTTACCCAGAATATTCAGGCCATGCACCTGTCCCTCAGTGTTCAGAGAAGTGGTGGAAACAGAGTCACAGTGAGGAGATTTCTCTCTCCTTTCTTTTCAGTCATTATTGCCGATGCAGCTACAGGTATGATGCAGGGATTTCTGTTCTTATATAAGTGTGGATTATAAATAAAGTATTTATAACTGCTACTTGAGAGGTTCCCACAAGACAAATAAAAGTATTGGAATTGACTTGTTTAAAAACTAATTTACCAAGAATTTAAAGATAATAACATCTTTGCTTATTAGCAAAAGGAAGTAGAGAGATAATAAGCCTACTCCTATATCATCAGTTTGTTAAGCAATTTAAGAGAAATTATTTTCACCTAAGGATTCTATGTAACTGCACTAGTTCTTTCTTTAAGTCCTCTGAAATAGACCTGTGTTCTTGGATTAAAGTACCCACCTATATGGAAACTCACACATCTTCTAGGTTGTCAATGCAGATGTCTAGACAATTCTCCCTCAATATGCAGTGCCATGCTATAAGACAGGAAAAAGGGCATTTACCCTAATTATTGAATGATTTCATTCTGTGGAAAAATTAAACTTTGTTCTTATGCTGGCGCTCTGTCCCAGCAGTGGTCTGTACCCTACCCTTGTTAATACTGGAAAAGTCAAACTTATAAACACTATTTTTACGACCTTTACATTAAGCACTAAGCCTGGTTATGAGTAGGACCCTCCCTGAGGACATGATTGATTTCTCTGAATATCGGAGTTTCCACAGTTGCCAGAGAAAAGACTTTTAAACGGTACTTAATGATTAAATCACACGTAAAAGTGACTTGTTATAATGATTGTCTTTTTACTCTGATGATTTTTAGTAGCATATGCTTAGAAAGATCAGCTGTATTTGTCGAGTCTCTTGGCTTCACATTTTACTGGAATCGTTATGTTAATTAGTGTTAAACACCACATTCGATCCCACAGAGCAACCAAGACCCCTCAAAATTTCATTGATTTCTTTTTTTGCCAGAACTGACAAGCTGATTGTAAAATTCCTACAAAAAATACGAGGAACCCAGAATGGGTAAAAAAAATCTTGAACAATCAAGAACAAAGTTGGAGAGACTCACTCTTCCTAATTTCAAAACTTATAGAAAGTCATCATAATCAAGACTGTGTGGTACTGGCATAAAAATACATATGGGTCAGTGGAATAGAACTGAGAATCCAAAAATAGGCCCTTACTTTTACGGTTAGTGAATTGTCAACAAGGGTACCAAACAGTTAAATGACGAAAGAATAATCTTTCAGTGAATGGTCAGAATACTTAAGTATCTACATGCAAAAGAATGAAGTTAGACTGTCTCACGCCATACACAAAATTAACTTCAGATGGATCAAAGACCTAAGTGTTATCACTAAAATTATACCACTCGTAGGAAAGAACATAGGTATGTATCTTCATGACCTTGAATTAGGCAATAGTTTCTTAGATAAGACACCAAAGCACAAGAAACATAAGAAAAATTAGATAAACTTCACCTGTCAAAATTTAAAACTTGTGCTGCTAATGACATTATGAAGAAAGAAAGTGAAGAGAGAACTCAGAGAATAGGAGAACATTTGCAAATCATCTATTTGGAAAACTAGAATATATTTGTATATAAAACTCTTAAAATGTAGCAATAAAAAGGCAACTCAAATTTACAATGAGTAAAAGATTTAGATACATATTTATTTCTCCAAGGAAAGTATATAATGGCCAAAAAACACAGGAAAAGATGCTCAACATCATTAGTCATTGGGGAATTGCAAATCAAAACCACAAGAAGATACCACATCACACCCACTAAAATGTCTATAATAAAAAATAAAAACAGAAAAACAAGCAATAACAAATGTTGGCAAGGATATGGAGAAACTGGAACTCTTGTATAATGCTGATGGGAATACAAAATAGCACAGCTGTATCAAAAACAGTTTAGCTGTTCCACAAAAAAATTAAACGTTGAGTTGCCATAGATCCAGCACCTCCACTCCTAGATATGTACACTGGAGAACTCAAAAGGTATATTCACACAAAAACTTGTACATACATGTTCAAGGCAGCATTATTTACAGTAACCAAAAAGTGGAAACAATCCACATGTCCATCAACTGTGGAATTTGTAAACAAAGCACAGTATATACATACAACATAATAGTACTCAGCTATATAAAAGAATGTAGTATTGATTCACATTATAAGATGGATGAACCTAGAAAGTATTCTATTAAGTAAAAGGTAGACACAAAAGGACTTGTTTTACACTTTCATTTATATATTTTCCCAGAATCCTATAGGCAAAACTATGAGACGAAAAGTAGATAAATGATTTCCAGAGCCTGGACTAGTGAGGAAAATGGAAAGTGATTACTAACAGATACAGGAGTTCTTTTGATGGCAATGAGAATGCTCTGGAATTAGTGGTGGTTGGATAACTTAATGAATATACTAAAAACTCCCAGAATTGTATACTTTACCAGGATGAATTGTGTAGTATGTGAATTATATCTTGGTTTTAACACTACTGTATTTTCTTTGATCACACTACATAATTAAGTTGTTTTAATAAAATATGACTTGCACAGAACGTTTTCATTAAACTGCATATTTTTATATGTTGTACTTTTGAAGAAAGTTTGTAATCAGTCTTGCATGAAACCATGAGTATTATGTATTGGTGCACAATGAATGATTCTCTACTTGTGCTGTGGAGCTGGATATTCCTTGCTCTGAAATTGAGGAAAGTGCCACAAGGTTTAACCCCAGCATGTCACTCTTGTTCTCTGTTCTTCTCACAGGTCCTTCCTTTCCCCAGCCAGGTGGTGTACAACAGGGTCGGCAAGTGTGGGAGTCGCACTGTGGTCTTGCTTCTGAGAATCTTGTCGGAGAAGCATGGATTCAACTTGGTCACGTCAGACATTCACAACAAAACCAGGCTTACTAAAACTGAACAAGTAAGTGGACTTTTTCTCATCCTTAAATTCTATTTTGCTTCAATTCACTTGAAAAAAAATACCAGCAGCGGCATTTAAAGTTATCACATTTTATGCCTGATGTCGTTTAACAGGGAATAGATTCTCTTTGATTTCCTTACTTGATTGAAGAGCTAATGTGATTAGACTGGTTAGGCCCTTTTAACTACCTGAAAGAAAGAGATGACAGATATCCTATGTTACAATTTTACTATAATTGTTATATTTGGCTTTCCCCTGCGTTTAAGTCTTAGGGCCTACTTATCAGATTATTCTTAAATATTTCTCTCTATGGAAACCATACTCAGCTCTCAGATGCCTCATAAAACACAGTTGCTAGATTTTCATTTCCACTGTTAAAGAAGGTACTAGAAACCCAGAGAGTATAAAACAAAGGATAGCAGAAGGATTAGACATTGGGATTTTCAGGAATGTCCTAGAGAAGAGAACACAAAACATAATGTGTAATTCTGGTGTGGGATTTTACACAAGATAAAACTACGTTTTTCCGGTTCTAAACATGAGAAAGTAAAATTTTTACAGTTGTGATTGTGCATGGAGAAATTTAGATGAAAAATTAACAACAGTTTACTAATGGTGTATAGACCGTTGGATGCAGAAAGGGTTAAAGACAAAGCCGCCCTTCTCTGAAATATAGGTTAGCTCTCATCTGTTTGGAATGATCGGCTTGTCTGGAAGCCAGGGAACAGACTAGACAATCTTTTTAGGTTCTTTCCAGCCCTGCGATTCTTTGATATATTTACAGAACCTCTAGCATAATCTGTGTATTAAGTAGTTGAAACTTTTCTGATTCCTGTGGTCAGTGTAACCTAGAATATATTCCATTACTTAGTTACTGCAGACTCCTACTAAATTGTAAGACAAGTCTTTAAAACCTAAAGCAAAAATATAGATAAGGTGTAAAAAAGAAACAAATGTACAATTTCGGTGTAAAAGCAAACATACCAGTGACTGTTGCCTCCCCTGCAGTCAGTGTGTCTGGCTCTGGCCTATGAGAAGAGCAGCCAGGAAACTGGACAAGAAACCAAGTCCAGGGTAGTTCAGCAGTGTTTAGAAAAATTTGTCCTTGTTCCATGTATCCACTATTAAAGTCTCGAAGTGCATAAAACAAGCAGAGAAAAATATTATTTTAACTTAACATATTCAAGATATAATTAGTGAGCTCAGACCAAAAAAAAGAAAAGAGAAAAAAGAAAAAAAAAAAGATATAATTAGTGGCACGAATAACTCCTCTTCTTAGTAATTTATTGAAAGAGTAAGGGGGGAGTAATTTAGGAATCTAGTTAAAATTTTATAGTCTATAGTTCTCACTCTTAAACAGTAGAACTCTGAAAATTTGTTCCCATGGAAACATTGTTCTCTTAAAAAAAAAGAAAAGGAACAATTCTGCTCCAGGTGCAGTAGGAGTTAAGCAGGCTCTTGTGGGCTGGCCTGGAACTCTGTCCACCAAGCAGAACATTTCTTTTATGAGAAAGTGTGTTCCAAGTTCCAAACTACTGACTTACAAATGAACTTTGTAGTAGTATCCATTTATAAGACTGGAATTATCTATATCATTCCATTCACACTCAAAGATACTTCTCTGGGCCACAGTCAAGTAAATTCACATGTACATTTCTCCCTGGAGGTGCTGGTGCCCCGCTCCCACTAAATGTTAAAAATCTTATTTAATGGAACAAGACAGTGAAAGGATTATTAAGAGGGAAAAGGAGCATGAAGACACCAAATGTTAGGATGCCTATAAAAATCCCATTACATCTGCTCTTATAGAAATAGAAACACCTTTGAAGTTTATATTTGAATAGCTCCTCCTCAACAGAAGTGCTGGAATTACTACTGACTAAATGTTGGACCTTTGCACAGTGCATAACACACACCCTTGATGACATCATTTCTTTTATGCCCTAAACCCAGATTTCAATTTTTGGGGCTGGCTTACATGATCTCTTGGAAAGTGGAGATTATATACAGTTCAAAAGACAGGCACTTTTTCTAAAAGACAGGCAGTATAATTGCTTCTCGGCCCATGAAGTATGATTGCCAAATATATGTGTACTCATTCTTGCTAATGGTCCAACACTGTAAGTACAATGAAGGTTTGCTCTAAGTACAGTGAAGTTTCAGAGTGTTACAGGCATATCATGGACATAGAAATCCATAATTACTTCATTCTTGGAAACTAGCAAAAAATGTTGGCATAGGAGCCTTAGAAAAGATTGAGAAAACAAATAACTTTACTGTTTGTATTTTTATTGAAGTTCCTAAGGATTACAAATTGGAAACAAGACCTGCTACGCACTAATTGTTTCATTTCATTATTTCATTTAACTCTTTTGGACATGTATGTATATGATCATATATACATGGGCATATATATATAATATTATATATATATGATCTCCTGTTTTATGGATGATAAAACTAAGACAACTCACTTTCCAAAACTAATTATGTGTGGCAGCTGAACTTGAACCCAAAGTCATTCTCATAATGCAGTGGTTGTGTGCTCCATTTGTACAGCAGAATCTCCAGCTGAGCTTTTGAAAATCCAGAGTTGCAATTGCAGATCTGCTGGAGATTCTGGGGAGGAGTCCAGAAAACTTCTTCTGTCTCTCTGTCTCTGTCTCTGTCCCCCTCATTTTTTCTCTCTGTCCCTGTCTCTCTCTCTCTCTCTGTCTGTCTCTGTCTCTCTCCATCTCTCTCTCTCTCTCTCTTCTCTCTCTCTCTGTGCCACAGGCGATTCTGCGATGCAGCCAGGGTTAAGAAGCCCTGTCAGAATCCTCATGTCAGCATTCCTCTATGTGTGTTCCTGCAAATCCTAACCCTCTAAGAAAAGGAAAAAAGAAACACACCATGGTTCAATAAATTTGGGAAATGCTGCATGCTTTGTCTTCCTATAGGAGATTCACAATAACTATTCACATTTTACAAACTCAGAATTAAAAACACAATTAAAAACAAAATGTCTATATAACTGGGTTTCCTCTAGCATTTTCCAGTCCTGATTGGTCAGGGAACTCTTCAAAGTGTTTGTACCTGTTTTCTCTTACATAAGAAATCCAGAGTAAAATAAAGAGCAAATTAAAAAAATAGATAAGAAGAAGTAAGGAGATAGATCATTCTCAAAGGGGAAGGATCAAGTTGTGGGCGGGGGCAAGGAATGAGAAGGAGAAATTGGGATGTTTTATGTGCATGTACCACCCTCACGCAGGGATGTAAACATTATGTTTGCAAACATGTACCCCAAAAAAAGGAAGAGATGGGGGCAGTGAGCGGGAAGGATAGGGGATGTAAAAAGGAATTAAGATGTGCTATGTACATGTGCCAACTTCCCCTAAGGATTGTAAATATTATGTATTATACACGTACCCTAATAAGCAAAAATAAAAAAATAAAGTGTTTGTTACTCTTCTTTGCATCCCATAGAATTTGTGATTTACAGTTTGAGAAAAATTGGACTAGTCTTCCTCTTTCCATCAGTCCTACCAGGAAAGGCTATTATTTAACTATAAGCTTCACATCTGCTATGACTCTGTCCGACAGCTTTTCAAATTATAAACCTTGAAAAGTATTCCCATGATGAGTGACTGCAAGAGTAATCCTATCCCCACATGCTCTAGAATCTTTATCCTCTTGGTCTAACACCATACAGCACAGTATTCTTTACAATGTTTTAAGCTTCTGTCTCGAATTGCTCTTGCCCACTGCAAGTTCCAGGTCTGAACTATGACTATAAAGCAATAAGACTTTTAAAAAAAAATCTTACCTAAAGAAACCATATTCAATGCGGAAAAGACGTAGAGGTACAAGGATTCTTCCAGGGCTTGCCTGTGGCATGGTCCTCAGACCTCCACTTAATGGGGAGGTTCACTCATTCTTCTTCAAAGCAGATTTCTATATAGTTTCTTCATTCATGTTGAATATTTATTGATACTACTAATATTGGAGATTGAGCAGCAGACTCTGTATTGTGCACTTGATTTCTAACCCTTGAAGCAATATTATTAGAAAGGTGCCATCACTCCATTTTATAGCAAAAAAGTATGCACAGAAAGCTTATTAAAGTGTAACATAATCAAGAAGAACATAGATGAATAAGCCTTGAAAGCAAACCAGGGTGAAGTCCTAGAGAACTCTGAATGCCAAATTAATACAGAATTGGAAGTTTAGTCAATAGAAAGTGGAGATCCATTAAAAAGATTCTAACCATGATGGGCATCGAAATCTGCTGGAGAATTTTTTTTCCCATTATATGCTTCTGATCTCTCTGCAAAAAAAGAGGTACAAATAAGGGCAAACTCCAGGCATTTATTATCTCTGGGGAAAAGTACTCCTAAAGACGTCCCTGTGCATGACGAGTGAAGAGTCATCGCAGAAAAGACTCTAATTATTAGACAGTTTTCCTCTTGTTAAAGTGAATCCCCCACTGAACAAGGAAAATTTCTCAGCCACCTGAGAATCAAACCTCAGAAGATGTCATGTCTCCCTTGTGTTAAGGGCTGTCTCACCAGGCACCAGAACACTTAGCCCAGGAACACAAAATCATTTCTTAGAATGATGCTCAAATCTTCGCAGCTCTACAGGAGGAAAGATGGGACCGCAGGCAAGAGAAGGGTTCCAGGGAACTTTGCAGTCAAACCGAAAAGATGAGGCCAGTCTGATTCAGCGCCGTGGGGATGAATTCACCTGGTTCTGCAAACAGGGTCTTGTTCTGGACTCCTGTAGGCCAAAACTGAGCCCTCTGATGGAAAGTTGGTGGAAAGAAAGGGAGGGGAAGAGGTAGAAGAGGAAGGCCTTAAAAAAAAATCTGCTCTCCTTCAATTCTGAGATTGATTTTCCTCAGCCTCTTTGCCTCGCTCATGGCATTGCTCCCCCTAGTGGCCTTCTTCTTCATTGCAGACATGTGTTGCACTGTGGGCACTGCTTCGAGAGAAAGCTGGGAGACCCTCCTCCCTTCTGTTAGGAGGGTGTCCTGCGTCCCAGGAAGAGGACAGGTAACCTGAGCTGCAGCCATCCTTCCAGACTCTGAGGTTAAAGGACCAATAGTTCTTCTCTGAGCTACTCTTTGCTTGGCTTTGATGTGCCAGATACCCATCCTTCCTGTCATTTAAAATGCCTTGCAGAATTAGAGGCCATCTGTGTAGTTGTCCTGAGTGACAGAAGTATTCAGGCCAGGTAGGGTTGGATACCCTTACTGCGGACAATCCTGTCCTACTGAAGTCAAGCACAAAGTCTTTCAACCTGTTTGTAGAACTGCAGGTGGAGGTTTTCTGCTCTAGCATCCCAGCAAGTTAGATTGAAAGCAAATGATTAGACACTGCTTCCGAGGTGTATCCTATGCATTGTAAACCTGTTTGATTCTTGCCCTTTTCTTTACTTTTTTTAGCTTCAATTCCATGTTAATCTCAGGTACACTGTGATTTAGCTTCTTCCTTTAGACAAATTCTATTACAAATTTATTTTTTAAAAAGTGTTTATAAATTGTTCCTGTTCTTGTGATATGCTGTTTTCCCACTCTAGAACTTTTAGAAACTATTTTGTTTTGTGTTATGTTTCTTAATTATTTCCTTCTTCCAATTTCTCAGCATACCCTATGAAGCTATAAAATTTATACCCCACACACCTTCTTTATTCTCCACGGTTACTGTGCTAACGGACCCATTCCTTCCATTTTAAAATGGATCTGTTATGAACAGATCACATAACAGTGGGAAAGGTGAATGGATTACAACCACATTATAAAGAGCAGAGCTCGGGGATTTGACAGCCTTGGATTTGAATACTGCCCCCGCCTTTTTGTGTTAGTGAGACCTGAAGCAAATCTGTGCTGCCTTTCTGTGCCTCAGTTTCTTAACCTAATTAATACTACTTAACTCATGAAGTCTTTATGAGGATGAAATGACGGCATGTGTATGAAAGGCTTCTTCATCCAGTGGATAGCCGCCAGGAAGCACTCAGAAAGTGGGGTTTTGCTTTGGTGGTGTTATATCCTAGAATTTGGGATAGTAACACTGTGAGCTCCACATGACTCCAAGATAATGAATGTGGCTCACTGTCTCAGAAAGAGCTGAATTCACTGAGTGACAGACAATTCTGTCCTCTGTTAACAGTACATTTCTTGACTCCAAACAAGCATTTCTAAAGAAGGGCTCCTCATCCCACAAACACTCACAGACTCACATTCTGCGCACATACATGGGCCAGGCTTTCTCAGGGGTCTTATAGTCTAGGTCAAAACCAAACTCAGCTACAGTGAAATGTAGAAAGTACATGTCCTGAAACATTCTCAGGTCATGTGCTATGGAAGGTCAAGAAGGCTGCATTGTTTCTAGCCAGAGATGTTCAAAAGCAAACCCATTTCCCCCTAACTTCTGCAGCTGAATTTGTTTCTCCACCAGCATTCTCCATCTTCAGAAATGGAGATGGATACCACCGTGTGCTTGTTATCCTAGCTGGGGCTCTGGGGAGGATGCCCTCTGGACCCTCTCACCTCTCCTTCTTCTACCAGCTGGTCACCAGGCTCAGTTATGCACCGCCTTAGCCTTCCCTAAGCCTCTCCATCTTTCTTCACTTACACTGACTGACTGAGCTTGGTGGTTCTCACATCTCCCGCATCTTGGCACCTCCCAAAGGCTTGTTACAATGCAGCTAGGGGAGGGATGCTTCTTCTAATTCAGTAGCTTGGGGTGCAGCCTGAAGATTTGCATTTCTAACAAGTTCCAGGTGATGCTGCAGCATCTGTCTTCCTAGCTGAACTTCCTATCTCTCATCTTTGTAGATTGGGGGTGAAACCCAGAGCCTCACACATACAAGACAAGTGCTTTAACACTGAGCTGCACTTCACCACATGTCTTTGAACCTTATCCTTCTCTTTCATATTCTCCATCTTGCTCTCAAATCTAGAAAACAACAAATATAAATCTTTTTTGATCACCCACAGAATAAATGTCAAAATCCCTTGCATAGCTTGCAGTATCCTCAGTTACCTAGCTCCTTTCTGACTCTCACCACTGCTTTGCTGACCCCATACCAACCTCTGGCACATCGAACTCCCGAAGCTTCTTAATATCCATGCCATTTAATGTGTTGTCTTTACCTCTACTGCTCTGTCTGCACAGCTCAAATCTCCTTCTTTACCTGCTGACTCTTACAAGTCCTTCTGCACCTCTTAGAACACCTCCTTGGAGAAGCACTCATCTTCAGCAACAACAGGGGCAGATGCCTCACTCGCATGCCTTCCGTGCCATGGCATTGCCATGTGTGCCTGCCTGCATCTACCCTATGCACAAAACTCGGAGCTTCCTGGGATGGAGAACCAAATGAAATATTTTCCCTCCATAGCTCCAACCCCAGGCAGCACATTGCCTGACACAGAGTGGGAAATCACATTAGGATTTGGATGTGCAGAGACACAAGTAAAAGAGCATTCTATAAGAGGAAGCTGGAGCCTGAGGTTGGACTTATTTGGACTTTGGTACGATGAAGGAGCAAGGAGGGGTCCAGTTCATCTGGCCACAGCATGGGTGATCTTTCGGGCCAGTTGAAGGAGACAGCACAGGTAGAATTAACATGACTCAGCAAGGGATTGAATATAGGAGCCCCAGAAAAACCCAGATCAAAGCTGGGGAGGGTGCCATTAACCAGAAGCCAACTATCATGGGATGGATTGGGCTGGATAAGGAATAAGGAGGATCAGGTGTGGGTCTGGGTGTGGTGCATTTGGGAGATCATTAGGACATATTCCACTATCTTTATGGGTATCCTCACCCATCTTACCCATGTGTTTATCTGTAGTGCTTAATAAATGCTCAATGAATGATGAATGAATATATGCAACAAAATTAAAGGCCAGGAGTGATTCCACATGAGCCAGGAATAGGAGAGGTGGGCCCTGGCGATGTTAGACAGTGTCACTGCTGTCATGTTGCCACCCACGCAAATAAGAACAAGACGAGAGGAAAAGCAGCCCTTGAGGTCGGTAAGAGGGCCAGGTAGGGGACCCCAGGGACAGGCAGCAGGAGTTCAGGAGACTGGTGGCCCTTACTAGAAATGGCTCAAGTCTTCACATTTGTTAACGTCAAATGATACCTTGAGCACGATGATTTACCGGATGCTCATGGTGCATTGCAACTAATTTTACTGTTTGATGCATAGCAACAAAGTGTATGAAAGGGAGATGTGCCTGCCCTCACGGTACTAATTCACTAAACATGAGCATTAGCATCTTAACTCTATGTTTAAGGAAACATCTAGAGAGAGTTCTACACTGTCACTGCAAATCCGTTTTTTTCTTGTGAAACAGACAGCTTTATGACTATTATGACACAGTTCTGAACAGCCTAACCATTACTCTTCTCCCATTAATTTTAACACACTGACATGTGTTTAGAGAACATAATATAATGTTGAATAAGTGAAAGAAATAGTATTTTTCCTGACCCGTTCTTCTGCTTTTCTTTTGCAGTACTGGGGGCTTTCTTGTGTGACCCTTATGTGTTTGGGGAAATATCTGAACAAGAATAATCTAGATGAAGGCATGAATGGTCATTACAGTAAGAATCCACACAGACAAGAGTTATTTTTCTAAGCAAGCATCTTCAGAGATAAATTACCCATGTGTATGCTCCCAAGTCAGTGATTGTATTGGTTAAGCCATCAAAACTCAAAATTAACAAAGTGTCCAAGCAGAAAGCTTTACTACAGGAAATAAGCATATGCCGAAGGCCTGTAGAGGATGAACAGGAGACAGAGGCTGGATTCAATTGCCTTTTGTGTCAAGCTTGGGGAAGGGCAAACCATTATTCACTCCCTGCCTGCCCCTGACCAGGGTGACACAGGGCATAGGAACTGCGAATCGTTGGCTTTTGAGACTGCTTCACTTCTTCAAACAGTCACGCCCACCGTGAATAACTAATTAGAGGGTTTAGACAGTGAGTTCCTGGGGTACCAATTTATAAAGGATATACTCGTCAGAGTTAATTCACTGAAAAGATATTTATCAAGCACTCGTGCATGTGTCAGCCCCTGAGTCAGACATGCAGGAACAAGATAGCCCTGGGCTTCTGTCATGTTTGAGACAAATCTGCAGGCCCAGACTCCTTGATTTATTGTTTTCATTGCTACTGTGCTTAATATATGAATGATCACTTTTGTTCCCAGTTTTTCCAACTTTAACTAGTTCATAAAATAAATACTGCATATCTGATGTTCATCTGAAATAGTAATCTTCAGTGTGCTTTCTAAAAAAATCCCCATGTCCATTTTGATGGGGCCAATTAGAAATTCTGGGGAAAGTGGAATTCAGGAAGTCATGGAGTCTTAAGAATGCTTGGAATTCCTAACAGATTTTACTAAACATTTTCTGTATCATGACATGTTCCAGAAGACCATAAAAGTTAGTTTATAAAAATATAAACTACTTTTTACCTTGCTGATAACTGCAAATAAATAACTCAGATGACCACCCACCAAAAAACTGAGATGTTTGGGGTTTTGTGTGTTTCCCATGAAACATTTTCCTTACAAATTTTTATAATCAGATACAAAAATAATGAGAATGCCTTGTTTTGTTCCCACGTTCAAGTTCTGTATCTCTAGTTTCAAATATTTCTGTAAATCCCAATAATGTCATAGATATAGAAGGTAATGCTAGGTGTGAGTTTAAAGGAGGGGATTAAAAGAATTCTTTTATTTGTATTTCAGTACAACAGCACACTCATTTCTCCTGTTAAAATTACTTAATCTGTCACATTGTTTTCAGGTAGCCATCAACTAAATTAGACACAGAACTATAAATTTGGAGAGTGCTATTTTAATTCATTAAGGAACCTTATGTAAAAGTTCATAAATGTTTCACAAAGCCCAGCTGTTGGGCCCTGGTCCAGAAGAAGTAAGTAGGGATAAAAGGAATCGAGTAGATAGGCTTTTAGCTTAATATGGCTTGGTAAATGACATCCTATATATGCTAATTTTGTACTTTTTTTAATAGATGGAACTGATTAAAAATATAAGTACTGCTGAACAGCCCTATTTATTCACTCGACACGTTCATTTCCTCAACTTTTCAAGGTAAGACACTTTCTCTTTAAATGGTTCTCTCCTTTTTTTTTAATACTTAGCTTCCTGCTAATGAACAGTTATTTTAAAAATCTAGCTTTATTGACAATCTACCTTTAGTGCAATTCCTTTGAAAAGACATTTGTAATTCATTTATTTTTGCTGCAGTGGAACACAAATTTGAATTATTTGGATAGAAACTTCATTTCTTTCCAGAATACCATCTAAAATATTATAAAAACTTGGAATTGTTTTTAATGAGACAACATTTGACCTGACAGTTCTTTAAAAACAAAACAAAATCAGGTTTTGTATTGAAATAAACAAGGCAAGAAATGGATATTTTAACATAAATATTTCATTACAACGTTCGTACAGTTTGAACTATACAAGACTCTGGGAAAGCAGTGAAATAATGCATATTTTATAGGCTCCAAAGATCTAGTACCAACCTGTCTTTCTTTACTGCCTTTGATTATTCTAAACCTTGGACATTCGATGTTGGTGAGATATTTTAGAATTCTGTTTATCTTTTTTTTCCCTTCAGCATCTGTGGCCTTCTGATAATAACACAGGTCTTCAAATTCAGGTGTTGTTGACCTTCTTTTGGTTAAAGTGCTAACTTCAAGTACAAAGCATTCTCTTCCCCAGTGGTCTGTAAGCAGCAGTTTACTGTCACTGTGCCGAACCCCCGAACAGGTGGCCTTAGGCTCCTGCTGTCCCCACTGGCCTGGCCTGTACTCAGTTATCTGGCAGACCATTGAGTCCAGGGGCAGATTACTGATCAGCCCAGGACCCCTGCGCCTGCTTGAGCAGCTGCATGATAGACGTCCCTCACTTTAACTGGGGCCCTAGTATCTCACAACTCCGTAGAGAGCCTGGAGCATGCTGGCGCTGACCTGATGGCTCTCAGTGCCCAGCCCTGAGCATTCTCCACTGCTGCTCTGCCCCGTGATGCCTCATAACCCACAGGGCTGGGGACAGGCTTCCGCCTTCAAAGGATTTCCCTGCCGACTGCAGACCCCGGGCCAATTAAGTATAAAGACAGTGAGATTCAGCAAAGCGTGTTCCCAGGCAAAGAAAAAGGAGTTGCTTCCTTTTCAAAATGAGCTTCCCAGGCCTAGAGTTTCCCAGGCCTGCTTGGTAACCCAGGCTCCCCTGGGACAGTGAATAGGCTACCTGCGAATTATTGCAGGCCAGGTGTTGGGCAGCTCGGAGTGGTCGCTCAATCGCATGTATAAATTGGCTCCTTGCCAGGTTGGCTGGCGTGTGCCCCCTGCCTCTTCCTTCCAGAAGGCCAAGCACGAGTCATTAGGCAGAATGAGATAACAAGGGCTTGTTAGCTCATTCAGGCCCCAAGTTTTATGATTTATAAAGAGACGATCACCTGTCTCTGGTTCTCGCTGTGCTCCTGTGCTCCCTTCTGCATTACTTTGACACTTTGAACGTCATTCCTTAACTCTTTTTACTTCCTGGTCAAATCTTTATGGCTGACCAAATTTTAATAATTAGCACAGCGTACAACTCTAATGAGAAACCAAAGCTGGTGTCTCAACTGGATCAGCAGAGCACAGCATGGTGGCCGTGTTTTATCATGGCTTCTACTATCAAATACATGTACAACAGTGTAATCTTGATTGCTTTAATTCTGAAAGGGAAAAAAAGCAACTTTGCCTTTTAGAAGACAACACATCTGCAGAAAACAGCATAGACCTATCTGTGGAGACCACTGGGCCTTGCCAGGTCCAAAATTTGAGCAAGTCATGCATGCACACTCTTGGGGAGAAGGGGGAAGAGAATCCATTTTTCCATCTTTAAAAAGGCACAGTTCCTGTCCACCCCTGCCCCGTAGAGGTGCTGTGACCAGGCAGATTAAAGCCCACAGAGGATGCGGGCTGCAGGGCGACTCTCCTGGAGTGGGATGGTGGCAGGGTTTGAAGCAGGACTGCTGGGCTGGCCTGATGCTCCTCTGTGACCATCTCCCCCCACTGCCCCAGCAGGCCCTTAGCTACAAGACTTCTCAAAAGCAAATAGAATGAAGCAAACTTGAACACTTGACAAGACCACTGTTACACCCACAGAATCTGAGGAGTTAAAAATCAACTTTTCCTTTCTTTGAGGGGAATATTTTTAGTTTAGGAAAATGTCTTAGCTATGAAGAGCAAATTGTGGCTGAAGCCCCCAAATATACAATGAGCAAAGAAAGATGGTAACTAAGTAGGGAGAGCTTTCAACATGCTTTAAAAAATAAGTTCTAGGGGCTGGGGATTTAGCTCAGTGATTAGAGTGCTTGCCTTGCAAGCACAAGTTCCTGAGTTTGATCCCTGGCACCACAAAAAAAAAAAAAAAAGTTCTAGTTTTTGAATTCTAAGGCCCAAAGATGATTCTTAGCTGCTCTTAGGAAGCCTGCCCCTGCCACTACTGTATATTGCTTGATTCAGGAAAGGAGAGAACAGAAGAAGAACTGATACTGCAACCCGTGTTCTCTGTTGGTATTTCAAATCTTCTGTACATCACCAGCATGCACCAGGATCTGTGCTCCTGGGCCAACTATAAGAATCAGTCCTCCCCACACCTTCTTTTGCACACAAATGCTCTGAACTTTTGAAAGATATGTGGCATTAATCAAAACTGAATGTCCTCAATTTTTTTGCCATTAAATATAGCATTCCTACTTGAAATGTAGGCACTAAGAGTGGTGTAAAATGCTGCCCTGTGAGCTCATGGTGATTCAGGAGCTGACTTATTTCATTTGCTCAGCATCTTGGCCCCTTGTTCTTTTCCTGCTTTTCTCTCTCTTAGAGTTAGAAGGAGCCATTTGGCCATATGCAGCTTTATTAATCCAACCGTGGGAAGCAATTGCATTAGATCAATCAGGTGTTCCTACAGTTACGTCGGGGAAGGTTTCCTGCCAAAGGACATTGGTGCACAACTAGCTCAGCAGAGAATTCAGGCTTTGCTTTGGATTTATGGGGTTTCTGGTAGATTGCTCTTTCACATTGTTTTTTAACTCCCTGGAAATTGGGGCCAGACAAATGTTTTTTCCCCAGGATGACCTTGAGAATTGAGCCCAACCTGCCTTGGCCTAGAAGATGCTACTCACTAGTGGGATGTTGGAGTGGAGTTCTATGGTTTCATGTGCCTTTTTCTGGTTGTAATTTTAGGATACAATTTTTGAAAAACTTCAACTTTCCAACATCAACAGTGTCCCTGCCTATGTGTGTGTATTACATCAACACAGTGGAAAGACTCGTGGCAGAAACAATTCAGTTTGTCTCTCCCCACCATTAGTTACTTGTTTTCTAATCTTTTGTGGGGGGTCAGGAAATAATTCGTTTACCAATATAGAATTCCTCTCACCCTCTCAATTGAGTTCGTGCAGCAAAAGCTTTGTGATGTTTTTCATTAGTGCCTGATGCTATCAAAATAGTCCAAGTGAATCACAGAAGTGATCAATATGATAATCAAACTACCACTCCTCTTAACCTTTGTGTGTCTTCTTCCTTCTCACCTGTGGCTGCTCCCCTTTCCTTGTTTCCATTCCTATTTCCCCATCTCTAACGGTAGCCACAATAATACCGTGGCCAAATTTTAAAATCAAAATATTTAAAAATCAATCAATCACCAGGGAAGCAGGTAGGTGCAATGCCCAAGGGGAGATGTTTCATTCTTTTCTCTTGTCCCTTCAGTGGAAGTCTTCATGATGCATGTGAACAAAGCTGCCTTCTGACAGCATAATTTAACAAAACAAATCAGATTTTTCCATTTCCATAATTCAATTTGGTTTCCACACCTTATTTCTTTGCCTCTGTTTATTATTCTCATTAGCAGTGTGGTGCCTTTTGATTCTGCACCCTTCAGATCTTTCGTAATAGGGACAGAAGTTCGAGCTTTGAAGACAACACCAAAGTAAAAATTGATACTAGTGGTTATTTAATGCTGTCTTCACTGACTTAAACAGACCCTAAAAGTTCGATTTAAAGAGAAAAGGTTTCTTCTCAGTTTACCATATTTGAATACCGCTGGACTAATTTCACTCTACCCTGAGTGGGTCTCTGCATCCACATGAGCCTACCAGCTTTGGTGGCCTACCAAGGCAAGAATAATCTGGACTGTCACTCAGCTCACCTCATTTCTTATTTCTTGCAGTTCATTGTCAGCTGTTTGTTTCTTGCCTTATCACTTTTTCTTCCTCTCTGAGCAGGAACACTAACTACAGTGGCCTAGCCATCCCCTCCTGTCACCCCATCTGCCCCAGCTTCTCACAGCAGGTGCACCCACCTCTCTTCCCTTAGAACATGCCGAAAAAGCTGAAGGCTCTTATTCTCTTCTGCCTGTGTCTTGTGCTGGGAAGTCCTGTTCTGGGCATCCAAGAACTGATGTGTCTGCTGCTTAGGGTTTGAAGATGGAAGAGGATCTCCCAACCGAGCCATGGCCACCACTAGTGGTCAGCAGCTGCCAAGGGCCCTTGTTACTGTGACTGGCTTCTAGCATGGGATCATAAATGAACCATCTACCCTTCTCCTTCAGGCAACTCCTCATCCTGCACTCCAACAGTCATGTCGTCTTAGTCACTGTCTCATCGCCTGGGCACAAGGCCCAACACTCACAAAGAAGAGAGGTTTATTTTGGCTCACATTTTCACTTCATGGTCTGCTGGCTCCAAGGCAGAAATGGCACAGTGGAAGGGCTTGCAACGGAGGAAAACTGCTCCCATCATGGTGAGCAAGCAGCAGAGAGAGAAGGGAGGAGACTCAAAGAAGATACAGCCTTCCAGGTCACTCCTTCTGTGACCTGCCTCTAATCAAGCCCCAGCTCCTAATAGCATATTCAGCTGTAAACCCATGATCCAATCACCTTCCAAATACATGAAACTCTGGGGGGACATTCTAGATCTAAACCATAGCAATGTCCTTTTCCATAATGGCCTTTCTCTCTCATTTCAAAGTGTTTCCTTCTCTCACCAACAAGGATCCAAATCACGGGCCTCCAGCCTGCAGTTCTTTTCCTAGGTAGCAGTACAAAATTATCACTACTTCCAGGCAGAGGTTAAAAAGAAGATGTACTTTCAGTATAATGTTTCTTCCAAGGTACTGAGGGGAGGAGAGGGCAGGTATCTGCTATGTCATGGGGACAAAGTTTCAGTTTGGGATGATGAAAAAATTCTCGAGCTGGATAGTGGTGATAGTTGCACAAGAGTGGGAATGTACTTAGTATCACTGAACTGTACTCTTAAAATTGGTGAAAAGGGTAAATTTTGTGTTGTATATATTTTACCACAGTTTTAAAAAAGATTCTATACTTTCAATGAAGGGAAATAAGTCTTCTGACAAAAGGCAAAGGAATTTTTAGAAAAAATTTTTGAATAGCTAAAGGCGTTAAAATTGAAACCAAAAAAGGCTAAAGTTTTCAAAAGCCTGTGCGAAGCTCAGCACTTGTGCCATGTGGCCCAAACAAAAGGAAATGTGTCTAGAAAGAAAATTAAGATAATGAGTAGATAGGGCACAGATCTGCAACCTCCCAACCAGTAGGAGACCATTCACAGGAGGGTTGTGGAATCTTCTCTTAAGGGTTTAAACGTAAGGCAGACTGTGGGGCTGTGTGAGGTAGCAGGGTACCAGTTGTCACCACTACAGTGGAATCTTGAGTAAGCAGTAGATTTGTGTGACCCAGAGACTTTATAGGTGTGACTACAAATTTTGACTAAATCTTTACTACAATTTTTGTGTTTTAAAAATATTGAGAGGGGAAACTTATCTGGCAGGGGGATGGAGTAAGGGTGGAGAAATGTGTTTTCTTTCCCAGCCACCCAGCCACATGGTATATTCTAGTGGTACTGTGGTGGTGTTCTGACCTTTTTGTATACTGACTGCCATTTAGATTTTACCAGTTTGGGAGGAAGCTGTGTGTTCTAAAAGGATGAAGGTTGGCAGCCTGAAATCATTATTAATGTCGCCTCTAGAAAAGGAGAGATCCCTGTCAGACACTTGTATTAATAGTTGGAAATGGGCTCGGGATTTAGCTCAGTGCTTAGAGTGTTTGCCTCGCAAGCATGAGGCCCTGAGTTCAATTCCTGGTACCAAAAAAAAAAAAAAAAAGTTGGAAATTTCTAGACAGACGGTATTACATTATCTGATACTTGGCAATGAATTTGGAAGCCGTCTAGAACTTCTGTTTTGGAAAAAGTTTTGGTCAGCTTTCCCATTGTTGGGTCACAATGCATGATATTCACAATTTAGAAGAGGAACTGGTTTAATTGGCTCACTGTTTCAGAAGTTTCAGTGTGTGGTTGGCTTGTTCCATTGCTGTGGGTCTGAGGTGAGCAGATCCAGGGCAGTGGGGCGTGGTGGAACAAACCTCCTCCCTTCGTGGCAGCCAGGAAGCAGAACAGGGACAGTACCAGAGATAAAGGGGCCAGGAAACGTAATCCCCAAGATTTCACCTCCATGACCCACCCATATACACCCAAAAATGTACTTTATTAGGCTTCTCTCAAACCAGACAAATTGGCAACCAAGATTAACTGCCACAAAACATTATTCTGGAAATCTTGCATTGGGTTTCAGTGTATAAGTAGAAGCAAGTCCTCCCTACACAACAAGCCTTGTCAGTTTTCACGTCTGTGACCTCATGGCAATCATTAGGCTGAGGACCATCTCCTGATCAGAATTTGCCTGGTGAGTCACATGACTGAGTCACAAAGATCAAAGTACTCTTGAGGTTTGTAAAAAGCATGATACAATTTTGAAGGGCGAGTTGGATTGATATTTGGTATGCATGCTTTGTCTTCCTAGTCCCTAGCATTATTAGTTTAGTAGCTGTTTATCATAGATATGAAACCCAATTAAAAGAGAATGATAAATCGAGGATGCATATGGTAGTTAGCACAGTCTACTCCTGGGATTACAGTTAGTTGTTCATCCAATAGCATGAGCGTCACTTATAAACATCTGAGAACTGAACAAGATCTGTTGGCAAGGCTCATCTTGCTCATGAACAGAAAATTCTCCTACTTGACAGTACCTGGAGAGCCCAGAATATTATGCATGCATCCTGGTACCCAAAATTCCACCATCAGACAGTTATTCCTTTGTGTTCCTTTGGAGTCTTGTATCTGGAGATCCTCCTTTAAAAATGCAAATAAACCAGCACAACATTATATGAATTAATGCACGAAAAAAGCATTGGTGGCTTGTTGTGTCTACTTTCCCCTGGCAACAGACTCCATGATACAGGCAGAAATATAACAACTAAAACATATGTGCTCAGACACTTACAGTGGTACCTTGTTCATGAACTTAACTTATTTTACCATTTGTGTGGGGAAGATGGCCACACAATGTGGCATTTGTGAACAGAAGCAAAATTTTGTCAGATGCTTTTTTTGAGAATCAAATTATTTTCAAACAGAAGCATTCATGAACCAAAGTATTGGTGTATTTCTGCATTCAGTCTCCATTTGTTGAGCACCTGCTGCGTGCCACACACTCTACTAAATGATATAGTCCCTGGCTGCAGAAGGCTCTCAGTCCAGTGAGAGAGACAGATATGTCAACACAGTATGGGCAAGAGGACTCTGGGAATAGAAGAGGGAGTGACAGACAGTATACTGAAGATGTAATTGGGATGCTAGGCTGGGTTTTCAAAGGTGAGCCGTTTACTAGCTGGAGAAGGGCGAGACCCAGTTCCTGTCAGTCTGTTTCCTCCGAGCTCTTTCTGACTCCAGCAGAATGTCAAGGGACCCTCATCAGAAGGTCACAGAGTCTAAAGTCTCTGGGAGTCACCAGAACATACCCCCTGCCCTGGCCATAGTGTGTTCCCTCAAGACTCCTCAGGACCACTGCCAGCAGTTGAGACACATAAGGAAGAATCCTTAGAATTCTGTCAACCTGGTTATCTTGCCTTGGGAAGGCCTAGCCCTCAGGCCAGCTCTCGGTGCAGTTGCCTGATGCCTTTGTGGAAGGAATGAAAATGGGGCACCTAGATATTTATTTTATTCTTTAATCTAAAACCACTTTTTTCCATCACTGGAGGATAATTGTGTAGATTTTTGTTTCATTCTCGATATACCCCAAATGACTTTTCTCAACTTTCCATGGTCAAGAGTGCAGATTCTGGAACCAGATCACCTGGGTTTATCACCTGGCTCAGCTATAGATTATTCATCCTCTACCTGCTTTAGTTTTCCCAAGTATAAATGGGAATAATTGGCACATCTGCTCCTTGGAGATGCTGGAGGCTTCAGTGAGTTGGCCATATAAACTATTAAGAACACAGTGCAGAGTGAGTATCCAGTGCAGGGTCCAGCGCTGTTAGTCCACTCACAGCAGAACACCTCACCTGGAACTGTTGCAGTTACATTGTGAAAGTGGCACGTCATTTACCAAGACATCTGAATTGGAGAGTGGATCAAAGTATCCACTGTGTGCATCCAAGCATGGCCTGCATGCCACTTGGTTCTGCCTGCCACTGAGAACAGAGCCCCACACAGCATTGTCTCTGTCTTCAACAGACCGCTGCCTGGTGAGAAAACCAGACAGCATCTGTACCTTAGCTCTGACTCTTGGCTCTGGTTCTCTGTTTCCTGTACTGTGAAACTGTCCTCGCAGCTTCTCACCAGATCAGAGACTTGATTTGAGTGACATCATCTCCATTTCCTATGTTATGACAAGACGCCCATCAGGAAGCACCAGGCTTGCTTATGCAAGTGCTCATGGGCACCTTAGCAGGTGGGGTCCTGATGGGGTACTAAGTTAACCTACAGGGCAGACTTTGTTCAGGCAGGCCTTATTTTCCTTCCAAAATGGTGAGTTATAATGAGCTCCTGTTTGTGTGCATGTGTGCGTTAGGTTTGGAGGAGACCAGCCCGTCTACATCAACATCATCAGAGACCCTGTCAGCCGATTCTTATCTAACTACTTTTTCCGTCGCTTTGGAGACTGGAGAGGGGAACAGAATCACATGATCCGTACCCCCAGCATGAGGCAGGAGGAGCGCTACCTGGTAAGTCCTGCTGTGTGTGAGAGACGCTCTTCTGCTGCCCTGGGATGGCTGGGAGTCACTTTCTGTGGAGGCTTTTAAAGGTGAAAACCTGTTCCAGATGCTGCAGATCTTTTTCAAGTGATCTGTTAATTTGCTTTACTCAGCTGGTCTTTACTGCTGAGTTGTAGATGCCCGAGAAGAAATAGTCATTCCTCAGGAGTTCTGACCTGCACGATCCTGGTTAAGAACAGATGTGTTTGGGGTTCTTTCTTAGAGGTTCTGAAGTTTTTCTCATTGCTCATCCTGTTCACTTCCAGTGAACTTCGGAAGGGAGTTCCGAAAGGACCTAGGCCTTGCCGATCACCTCTCTCCCAGCTGGGGCACCACTGTGACTGGTTGTTTCTGGGTCCACGACAGCACGTGCTATCACAGCAGTAATTGTTGGCCTTTCTGAACTTTGTTTTGGGACTCTGAGCTCTATAAGGGATTTCTGCTCACCCCAGTAGTTGTTAGCAAAAGCACAGAAATTGTTAACACATATGATGAGCAGAGTTAAGTCTTTCTTCCAGGACCACAGTAAGAAGGACATTTCTCATCTCTTTGTGACTCTTTGTGATTTTGTTGACAAAAGCTTACTGAGTAGCCAAGAACTTTGTGTTTAAGAGGTGGAAATCCTGGTCTCTGTGTCTGGGAGAGGCTGTCGGGCCCCGCCAGTCCATCTTGGGCTGACAGGCACAGGCAAGAGGAGAAAACTTGTGAGGAATCGGTGCAAACGTGACTCGCTGTTGGGGGGAAACAGTACGTGCGCCCACTGCTGCTCGGCCCTCAGCCTTGCCTCATAGCCAAAGAGAAGCAGCGTTGGTCACAGGCCAGCACAATGCCCATTTTTAATTCTTAAAAATATAATAAAAGTATACGTTTGGGGTCTAAGAACATTTTTGGAAATCACCTCAATTTTAGTTTCGTGTCTCGAGATGTGTGATGAGTTGAGAAAAGACAGATACAGCAAAGTTAAGCATCTCATCCAGTGCTGTTTGCCAGGCGATAGACGGGCTGCAACCAGACCCAAAGCTGTGCACTCCTGGTTCAGTACAGGCTGAGCATCCTTAATCTGGAAGTCCAGGACGCCCCTCATTCTGAGGCTTTTTGAGCACGGGCATGGTGCCACACCCAAGACCTCATGTGACAGCTCTCAGTCAAAATATAGGCTCACCAAAAATATTGCATAAAATGACCTCCAGTCTATGTGTATAGAATGTATATGAAACATAAGTGAGGCAGGAGGAGCACTTAGGTCCCATTCTCAAGGTACCTTATTTTGTATATGCAAATATTCCTAAATCTGGAAAAAAAAAAAAAACACCTGAAACCTGAAATGCTTCTGGTCCCAGGTATTTTGGATGAAAGTGAAGGATGTACAACCTGTATTTGTTCAGTTACATAAGGCTTCAATGAAATATTTTCATGAAGATTTTTAAAGTGGTTTTTACCTGTTTTTAAATTTTTTTTTTAGTCTTTGATGCCAAAGCCCTGATCTTCATCTTTAAACTACATGTTATGGATGTGGCTATGTATTTTTTAATTCAATGACGAGTATGTATTCAGAGCACGGGACCACTTACTAGAAGAATAATGTCCTCTCAAATTATGTTTATTTTGTTTGTGTTAGATCTTTATTAATTTAGTTACACTTTTAAAATAAGAGTACATTCCAGTTAATAAAAATAATAGTTCACAGTTCTGATTTAATCCAAATACCAAGAAAGTTAGTATCCACATACTAAGAAAGTGATAACAGATAATGCTGAGAAATCAAAGAAATGGAAACAAGTCTTTGGAATGCTGTTCTTCAAAAAGCACTGTAAGGTTGTGGGGAATTCTCTAGTTCTCCCACTCTCTCAAGTTATTTTGCCATCCTATAAATCACTCCATGTAACATAGTGATATAGAATATATATATATAAAGATATATATGAAGACGCCCTACACTCCCACCAGCAGTAGAGAAGGGTTCCTTTTTCCACACAGCTCTGCCAGGATTTGTTATTGGTTGGTTTCTTGATAATAAGCATGATCATTATATATCTAAAATGTACCAGTGAAATCAATTAATTAAAAAAATAAATATAACTGTACTCACATACACAGTAGAGAGAAAAATTGCAAACTGTGAGAGAGAAAATTCATGCTTTAGATCATTTTTTAAAAATGTGACAGTTTGGTAGCCTGTACAAATCTTACATGTCAGAGATGCTGGTAACTGCTTTGATCGTGTGACTTGACTGAGAGATTCTAAGGAAATTCTCCTGGCCAGGAATTGTCCCCTTAGTGATTCGGAGAGGCCACTGTTCCAAGCGTGAGCATCGTACTCTGGAAGGGTGTGTGTCAGATGAGCTTATCAGGTCTTTTCCTGGCAGAGCCCCACAGGGAGGCACTGGGCACAAAGCAGCCGAGTCGGAGGGGCCAAGGCAGGCCTGACTCCTGCATGATCTGGCCCTGGCCTGACCCACTTAGAAGGCTGTTTTCTTGTTCAAAGGATAGTTTGTTTATTTGGAAGATGGCCTAATGACTTTTTTATAAATAGCTGAAACTTTTATTCCATCTCCTTGATCCTATGAAATAAAATTGCCCTCGTCAGTGTCCGTCCTCATTTTGGCAAGCCTGGGTGGTCACTTGTGTAACTCAAAAGAGGGTGTTGTTTGCGTCTCCATGAGGCTTGAGCAGCTGTGGGGAGACACTGTCCCCTCAGCAAGGCCTAGCCTGCAGCAAGGGCTGAGAGGGGCACTGGCTCTGGCTGTGCAGCCCACCCTCTGGGGACTGCGCATCAAGGTTCCCTTCCACAAGCCACCCGGCACACACACACTCAGGGTGCGAGTGCTGGCCTAAGTCGGTCAGCTGGTTCCCGCACGATTCCAGATCTCGGAGCTCAAAAGCCTTGCACTTTATCCTCTTGCCAGAAGTCAACAGTCTGTTCTTGGTCCCAAGCCTTGAAGAGCTGCTTAGTGTACAGCTGGGGGCTTCAGAGCTTGCTGAGGGTAGGAAGGGTCAGTATCTCCTGATGGCCACAGTGGTTTGGAAGAATACAGAAAGGGTGAAGGGATCTAGGCTTTGCAGTTAATGAGGACACTCTTGCATCACAAATGAAGGAAGGGGCCTGAGTCTGGGAGGGTCCTGGCCTACAGGGCTAGAAGCCAGGTCTCCTGACTCCACACCATGTTATGTGCCCACTTGGACCTTCTGTCTCACTTCTTGAATGGTAAAGTGGGGAGAGGACAGGGCCGAGTTTCTTGTTCTTTGAGCAAGATCATTTTATATAACATCTGCACCTCTTTATAAAGCTATCCCTGGTAAAACAATATTTCTAAATGCTCAAGCATCTTATAGCTGTTCTCTGTACTTTCTGGAAACAGCTAGGTTTTCTCAAACTTTCTATTTCTTTCCAAACTATTCTTTTTGACATTTTCCAGAGAATAATTTTTAACTAAATAAACAGTCACCTAATAGCAGCCATCTTGCGGCAAGGCCGTGGCCATAGGCTCATTTCTTTATCTAGAGCCAGAACCCAAGGCCCACAGTCGAGGTGGCTCCCTCCTGTTCTTGTCAGAGAGCCACCTGAGCCCAGGCCAACTTGGACACAGTCTAGCACATGCACCTCTCCTCCAGCTAGGGTGCCAGCTACTTTACTTCCAGAGCAGGAGAGTACCTAGCACACAGAATCTCGTCCGCTAAAGAATGACCTTAAAGGACAAGCCACTGTTGTGATTTCCAGGAGAGGGCGAACATCCCATTCCTCCAAGCCCCTCTGCTTTCTAGTCTCTGAGCTTCCCCAGAAAAGGATTTCTCCTACTGTTCCTTTTGCTTGGCTGGTTGCAAATGTGTGATTTGTACTTGCTCTTTGCCTAAAACCTGGCCTTAAAACTTTCACAGTGGAATATTTTGCACAGACATCACTTTGCATTTTCAAACACACATACACACACACACACACACACACACACACACACGGCAAGTTGAGTTGCTTCCCTCACCAGGCTATCCTGCACTGAAGACCAGGGAGAGAGGGGAGAGTATTTTCTCAAAGAGAAAACTGGCTCGGTGTTACTATTCATTCGGTTTGGCCGTAAAGTGTGGAAAATAATGCATGTTTCAAAGAAAAGATGCGTAATTTACAGCTTCTTAATTCATAAAGAATTCAGTGAATCATGTCGGTCCGGTTGGGTTCTAGAGAAGCCTGAAGGTTGGCCAGCGTCAGCAAGGATTTCAGAAAGCCATGTATTTTAATCCGCTTGAACATTTTGGATGCTGAACACCCTTCGGCTCTGGAAGTATACATGTGAAAGCCTGGTGTGTGGAAATTTCCACTCTGTCCTGACCACTGAGGCTGTCCTGTGAATGAAGTCTTGGGCTTTGCCTCCACTCCTGCAGCATCATTTTTCTTAAAGAAAGAAAACCAGGAAGGGATTTGGATCATCTGTTTTTTAAGGGTTTCAGAAAATACCTATATTTCTTGACTCATCAAAAGAAAGAAAGTAATGCTTGTGATGTCCAACTAATTCAAATTTGGCTTCTGATTGCAGGCTGTGGTAGGAGCCTAGCACTCAGTGGGCTTATGCTCCTTTCTCACCCCCTACCTGGTGATTCGGCTGGTGATGTAGCCTCTGTGAGCCTTCCTCGTCTCATCTGTACAGTGGGACACGTTACCTCCCTTGCCTGCATCACAGGGTTGTTGGGAGAATCAGTTGCACATTCTATACAGAAATGTGTGGAGAGCCAAAAATGTCCTGAACACATTTCAGTCTTGATGCCTCTGTCTCGTCTGCTCTTGTCTTAGTCATTTTCTCGTTGCTGGACACAATATCTGATCCTAGCAACTTAAGGAAGGAGAGGTTTATTTGGGCTCACATTTTCAGTTCATAGCTGGCCGGCTCCTAGGCAGGAAGTACATCATGGAAGAGACTGGGTGGAGGACAGGTGCTCCCATCATGGTGGCGAGGTAGAAGGAGGGGAGGCCAGAGCTGAGGAGGTAGATAGACCCTTCCAGGTCACATCTCCAGTAACTTGCCTCTTCTAACTCTGGTTGGAAGCTTCCAGAAGCAAGTCAGCTATCTTGCCCCATGTTTCATTCACTTCCAAAGGTGGCACTTAAGAATGCTTGAAGGCTTTGGGGGACATTCTTGATCTGAACCGTAACAGCTCTTTGAGTGACTCCCTGTGATCTAAAATTGATCCTTTTACTCTTTGGTGGTAGCTGAAGAGGTAGCTGGTAGCACTCACATCAAGAAGACAAGGTTACCTGAAGATTGGAAAGTCTCTGCTCAGGAGCCCTGCAGTGGCTACTGTCTGCATGGAGCTGGGGAGACGTGGGACCATGTCCTGAGCCATCAGGTCTGCCACGGCTGAGGACTCGGATGGCCTCACAAGACCCCTTCCCAGGGGAACAGTTTCTAAGGAAACTGCTTCTCTTTGTGTTCCCAGCAGCTGGAGATACGTTTTGATCCCAGCCTGCTGGCAGACATTTGTCCCGTGTTTGTTTGCTTGGAGCTCATGTAGGCACTGGGTTGTAAAGTCATATAAGCGGCACACCCTCCCCCGTGAGGGCTGGCCCCAAATGCTCCACCACAGGGATCAGAGAATGCAGAGGCAGGGGGACAAAAACGCTCCTTCTTTGGAGACAGTCTTTGGAGTCCGTTTGGTGCAGGTGTTTTTAGAACCAAAGGCCATTTCTGAAGGGTAACAAACCTGCAGTATCCTTCGGAGGTTGGGGCAAAAGAGAGGAAGATGAGTGGAGTAGGGAGAGGGAATAGGAAAATAGGGAACAGCCAAAGGGATTTTGGAGAAAAGAAGAGGCAGTGAGAGTGAGCTAGAAGTGAGAGAATAGGATTCATCTCCAGCGTGTTTCCACCATGCCTCATCTGAGTGTTAGCTCCCTCCCGTACCCTCCTTAAAGACTGCTGAAGCAGGCCCAGGGAAGCCCACAGGGGTCAAAGATCCAACCACAAAGGAAAGAAAGATATGTCAGGCCACATTACATACCAGGAGTAAAATTCCCTCAGGTTGGTTCAGGGAACAGAGGCCAGGGGGTGGAGAAACCTAAGAACCATGATAAACGTGTATGTGGTCATGAAGACCCAGGAACCATGGCTGCCAGTGAAGAACAGAAAATGCCTGGCAGAGACAGCTTCCTGCTGGGCAACTAGGCATGGTTCAGAATTGGAGCCAGTTCTGGTGACTGACCAGGTACGTTGGTGCCTCAGGCCACCCCAGGTCCCTAGCCGCCATCAGCCGCCACCTGGTGTCTCTGTAGCTCACAGTCAATTTGGTCACCCTGTACTGCCCCTCATGGGGCATGTTTGGCTGCCACTGAAACATGTCTCCTCCCTGCTGCTGTGCAAGGTGACAGATGGGACAGGGTGTAGCCACCTGTAGGTGAAGTGCCTGTGTTAGTTTCCATTGCTGCTGTTTCCATTGCTGCTGTTGTGACAGTCGACCACACACCTAGTGGCTTCACCAACAGATTTATCATCTTAGAGTCTGAGGTCAGAAATACGACATCGTTTCACCAGGCGAAAATGGAGGTACTGGTGGTGCTGTGCTCCTTTCTGGAGGCCCTAAGGCAGGCGTGGCTGACCCACAGCCTGCAGCTGCATGCAGCCCTTGATAACTAATAGCATAGCCCCACAAGATGGTAAACATTAAACATTATTGTGTAATTTTTAACGACATCTCTCTTGACCCAGTTGCGTGGTACTTGAGTGTAGATGGCTTAGGCAACACAGAACGCTGTGCAGGGGAGGGCACAGAGCAGTGCGGCTCCACCTCAGGTGCCAGATCACCATCCAGTCAGCACCTGCACGTGTCACCCTTCATATGCACTTATGCCACTTAGCAAATAAAACACAGTAGTGACCAGTAATAGTGACCAGCCTACTATACATGTGTGTGATGCGAAGACCGGCATTTGTTATTAAGCGGATAATTGTAAGGAATATTGTAAGGTTTCTTATTTAATTATTAAATTTGTGCTCGTTGTGTTATTTTGTACAATAATCAGTTAAAACTGTTTTTTTAGCATAAGTGGTATAGGAAGTACAAATAGGTATCAAACAGTTTTTGCTCACGATATCTTATAATTACATATGCAAGATTGCTAATGCTAGGAATTTTGTAATAAAAAATACGTTGGAAGTTTTGTTACTTCTAGACAGTAACCGTGTTATACATTTTATATGTGGCCCCAGACAATTCCTCTTCACTTAGTGGGACTCGGGCAATACAAAAGGCTGGACACCTATGCCCTAAAGGAAGTTTCACCTCTTTCTCACACAGGAAGTTGGCAGAATCCTCTTCCTGTGGTGGTAGCACTTACATCCCATTTTCTTGTTAGCCTAGGGGCTGTTCCTATTTCCCAAGGGTCTCACCTTAAACTGTGGCCCCCTTCCTCTGTCTTCAAACCCAGAAGGAGAGTCCTCCTCATGCTTCTCTCTTCTGTCTTATTTCTCTAACCCACGTGGAAAAGGGTCTCCACCTTTAAAGACTTATGTCTTTAGATTAGATCCACCCAGGAAACCCAGGATAACTTCCCTATCCCAAGTCCACAAGCATATCACCTCTGCAGTCTCTTTTGCCATAAAAAGGAATATAGTTACAAATCCCAGGGATTAGGGTGTAGACATTTTGGGGTAGAGGGGACTCCTGTCCCCCAAACGGGGGGAAACACACATCTGCTTTGCACTGTGCCAGACTACCGTGCAGCAGCACCAAACACTAGCTTTCCTGTCCCTCACCTGCAAAACCAATTGGCAAATCATGTATTTTGTCACATATTCCTTCTACCACCTCTCTGTTATCCATCCATCCATCCACTCCGCATTCATTGATTCAGTAAGTATTGCCTTCGTACTTGCTGTGTGACAGGCAGCCTTGTAGGAATTGGAGGTAAATTGTTAAGTAAACATAGCACTGTTCTGTCCTTGTGGACACAGTCTTACCACGAAAATAGACATTAGTCCCCAGACCACACCAATGCATGTGAAATAGCAGCTGCTTCACATCCTACAATGCAGAGATGTGACACTTTCCAGACATGGAATGGGGCAGGTGGCAAGTCTAGATCACAGAAGTGATGGTTCAACTGAAGGGAAAGAGAAGAGAGTACATTTCAGCATAGGGAAGAACCATGCCAAGGTCCTGTGGCAGGAGAGAGTAGATGTAGAAGAACGTAGGGAAGAACCAAGGAGACTGGAGCAGGAGAAACTGATGGAAGAAGAAAAGAGCTAAGTCTCGTAATGTGGGCAGGTGGTCACAGGGCCTCATAGCGCCTCCTAGGCCAAGCACTAAAGGATTTAAAGTAAGGGAGGCATGTTTACATGGAATTCCACAACTTTTATATTTGGGAGGAGAAAAGTGACTTTGGCAATAACATAGAGAAAGGGTTTCAAGTAGATGTGGAAAGAAGGTAGAGGCTACTGCAGTGACTCAGGTGTGACATTAACCAAAGGGCAGGTATTTGCAGACCATCAGCCACATGCAGGCAGCAGCTGCCGGTGGGGAAGGGTGGCAGTGGGGAGAATCTGTGAAGAGTCAGACCCATCATTGCCGGTAAGGGCTGATGCCTGGTTAGCAACAGAAGACCCAAACCTGAAAAGTTTAACCCCAACAAGGAGAGAGATGACAGCTCTCTGTAGCCCATGGCTGGCATGGGTTTAATTAGCAAAAGAATGACGCGGACCGTAGCAACCTGAGAAATGAGGAGAGGAAAGAAGTCAGGGAGCGCTAGGGTTGTTGATGGCAGCTTTCTAGAAGGGGGTGCTAAGTCTTCAGAAAGGATGCAAAAACGCAGCAGGGGCAGGACTGAAGGGGACCACACAGGGGACTGATTGAGATAAAGCGACATTTTAGAAAATGTTCAGAAGGCTGAGCCTGCAGGCTGCTCCTGGTGAGCTGCCCCTTTGGCTGGAGCAGAGGCTTTCAGGCGGCGAGGAGGCTGGGGATGGTGAAGTGTTTTTCCAGATGTCTCCGCAGGGGAAAAGCAGCTTTGCTCCAATGGCTGCCAAGGCAGGTTTCCCTGACCTGCTTCCTCCATGTAGGGTCCCATCAGGACCATCAGCCACCAGGGCTGCCAGAACACAGCCAGGTGCATCCCGCTGGCCACCTGTCAGCTGAGCTCATCTGCTGTGGGCCCCACCTCACTGAGTCATTGGAAAGGGCTGCAGCTGTGTCCGGGTGCCCCCTGCTGAGGCAGGTGGCTCGCATTTGGTTGTCAGGCTGACTTGGCTAACCTGGGGGGCTTTACGAACCACCAATGCCTAGTTCCCACTGCTGTAGATTGGTATGGAGATTTTTTTTTAAAAAAGGCTTCTGAAGTGATGCCAAAAGGTAGCTAAGGCTGAGAACTACAGAGGAATTCACCACACATCCATTCTTGGCTGAATTAACAGGAGCTGTTTTCACTGAGCAAAGCACCCCAAATATCTTATGGACTTTTACCTTCTTAGTCTCTGCCTGTGGGGAAAAAGTCATATTTGCTTCTGCTTAGAAAATCTTCTATTTTCTAGGCTTTTAATTGATATATGCAAACAAATAATCGTTAAAGAAGTTTGATGGTGTAGTTCAGTGTCTGTCATATTTATGAATTATCTGTCTGTGTCTTCAGGCAAACGTTCTTCTAAAATTGAAGTGGATATTTATTATTCAGAAGCCAAAGAGTATCTTATACTGTGTATTTAAAATCTCACTTTAGAAGTCACGCTTTGGGCAGTAAAACATAGAGTGGGCACATTGATGAATAAAGTATGTTAGCAGGTGGACACCCTTTTTTTATGGTGACAGGGCACTTGGAATCTTTTGCCATCTCTTCAGGGGGACATGTGACGTTCTTGAAATGCAGGCCAATTCATACAAAGATCTATAAATTCTAAATAAAATGATGTGGGTGGATAGAAGTGTACTTTAAATGTAGTCAAGAAATGTTCTCAAAATGTAGTAGAGGACTTGCTATTGGAAGAAGCAATGAGGTGAAGTTCTATGTAAAGTGAAAAACTAACGGTGCCAGTTATCTGTTATAATTTTGAATTTCCTACCCTACACTTACTTGTTTTGCAGACGTTGGCACAACACTGTAGTTGCTCCCAATTTGTTTTGCCATTTGTGATGTTTTTTTCCTCAGCTCAACTGTTTTACATACACAGTATAAACTCCCCAAGGTGAAAAGACCTCCAAACGTGTTCTTAAAAATATTTTGCAAAGCCTGAAGACAGAGAAAGTAAGTGTAAAACATCTAAGAGATTTATTGGAATCTCAGCTTGAATTCTAATTGCAAATACTTATGAAAATGTCAATATTAACATGAAATAGCTGGCAGTTTTTCTAATAAAAGTAAATTGAATTAGATAGTGTATAATTGGAAAAATACCCAATTCACTCAGCCTCTTTCAAAACAAGTCTCAGAGTCCGTTAGCCGCAGCAGCCTTGCCCTCTAATGGTTGAAAATTGTAGGGCAAGACTAAATACTTTTGACCACAGGAAGCATAGAAACTAAGAAGAGGGGCTGGCTGGCTATTTGTCAGCATATATACCATATCGAGGGTCCTGCATAAAGCATGAGCATTATTAAATAAAATATCAGCATGAGTACATTATTCAAGCAGGTAGCTAGATGGGATGGAAGGTTGGAGAGCCCAGGACATACCAAGTGCCTTGGAGCTTTGGGGAGGTCTTAGAAATAAGTATCACAGATTCCTCATCTCCTGAAATTCAATTCAAAGGTCGAGCCTGCCTTCTAATAGTAAAACATCTAATTGCCTGGGAAAATTATAGACTAAGTCATCAAGCCTGGATATTGTGATGGTCCTGGTTCATAATCAGAGTGATTTGCAAAGAACAATTTAGCAAACTACATTTGTTCCCTTTTAGGATTGACTAATGAGTGTCACAGATGGAGTAGAAATGATACCAGTTGTGGCTTGGTGGACATTTAATAGGAAGTTTGATTTCATCCTGTGTGACGTCTTCATTCATCTTTTAGGAAAGCAGCCAAGAGTGAATGGAACATGTGGGGCTCAACCAGCTACAAAACCATGCAGCCTCTAGGAACAGACAGCTTTTTTTCTAATCCTAACCCCATGAAAATATTCATGTTAAGTGAAAGAATTTTAATGAAAGCCTACTCAGTTTTATGAGAAACAGAGCTTTTAAAAACCAGTTGTGGGCCTGGGGATTTAGCTCAAGTGGCAGAGCGCTTGCCTAGCAAGCACAAGGCTCTGAGTTTGATTCCTAGCACACGCGTGCACACACACATACACACACACACACACAAAGCAGTGTGCAAGAAGCTCCAGTTGCCCATTGACCTCCTAAAACATGACTCCATCTTTCATTTTACAGAGTAGAATCAACATCCAACCAGACACTTCCAGACGCATCTCTTTTTACAGGAAGGAAGAAAGTAACTCTGATCTGACTTTTTAATAAGGTGGCTGCCCCTTCACCTGTCATACAGTATAAAACACTCTCAGTTTTTGAAATTAACAACTCTTGGATGAGACTTGGATGAGACAGCAGATACGTGAAAGAGGGTTATTGAGTTCACAAAAAAGGAGGGGCTTTGATGGCAGCACATCTCAGATATGACTGATGGCCATTCATAACTGACCACTATTAATAAAAAGTCCTATGATATTAAGAAAAGTGACCAGAACTAAGGCAGTAAGATTACCCCCAACCAACTCTGATTACTGCTCATCTTTATTACTCCAGGTTCTCAGTATGGATTATGTGTCTTTAAGACTTGCTCATATATTGCTTCCTAAATCCTTCAAATTATTTTGTATTTGTGTAAAACTGACTGTATTTCTAATTAGCGTACAACATACTTATGGGCTATGTACAGGTGTATGTGAAGCACAAATGATATTTGCCTCTCTTCTCCTCTTGTATGTGTAATTTAACACATTTAACAACTCTTATGTGCCAGGCACTGTCATGAGAATAGCTGTAACAAGGTAGACGTATATTTCCATGTCCTGCCTCTGCCACACACAGAGAAACACACCTCCCCCTATATTCCATTATCAGTGATGACACCCCATCTCTTCAGACACCTAAACAAGAAGTCCAGAGTCACCTCTGCCTGGTTTCTCTGCCCCACCCCAAATTCATATGCAATTAGCTACTATCATTGTTTACCTTCTGTTGCTATAACAGAATACCAGAGACCCAAGACTGAGTTATTTGTAAAAAATGGAGGTTTATTGACTCATGGTCCAGGAAGCTGGGAAAACCAAGAACATGATGCCAGCATTTATTCAATTGCTCCCAAGGGGCATGTGCTGCTTCAACTCTTGTAGAAAGCAGAAAGGAAAAGGAAGACAACTCCCAAAAGAAAGCATTAATCCATCCTCAAGGGCTCTGCCCCCATGACCCAAACATTTTGCTAGGTTTCACCTCCCAACACTACTGCAATGGGAAATTTCAATACTAGTTTTGGAGGAGACAAACCATAATCACACCATAGCCACCTCTGTCTTAGCCTAGGATCTTCCTAGAAGCAAAGTCTGAGGTCTGGGCCAATGGAAAGATGGTGAAGTATGGCTGGAAACCCCCAGAAATGGAAATGGGCATGGAGTGAAAGCCAATGCAAAGGTGAATCTCTAAATTTGTTACTACTACAGCAAATAACATAGGCCTCCAGGACTCTTGAGAGCAGTGTACTGTCTGCCATTGGTCAGATCTGCCCTGAAACCTATATTCCCCTACATCTGGACTGTGCACACATGAGTGCCAGGTGGGTTGCTGTAGGTGTCACATTAAGAATAGAAAGCAAGGGACATGCTGAGCTTCTGGTGCTTGGTGTTCTTAGGTTGCTTCTCTGCAAAGCATGGGGCTCTGGCAGTGGTCAGAGGACATGAGGCTGCCACCAGAGTGTCCAGTCAGCCTGGGGTCTCCCCACCGGTGGTCATCATCAAAGCCCTCAACATTGCCCACCTGGACTGTGCAAAAGCCCGTGAGCCCACCAACCCGTCTCCAGTCCCTGTCCTTCCAGGCCATGGTCAAAGTGTCTAGTATACATACAAATCTGACGTTGTTGTTCTTGTGCTAAAAACTCTTCCATGTCTTCCTCCTCCCTAAATGAAATGTAGCTATCATCATGATTGATATTGTCATTAGCATTTGATTTTTTAAAAAAGCATCATAACCTTAAGAATCTACAAATGTCTCCATAAAATTCTGATTAGTAAAAAGCATCATGAGCCAGTAGAGAAAGGAGAGACTAGTCAGTAAAGACATTAGGAAAAAACACTGGGTAGTCTTTTTTAAAGGTACTCTTCTAACCCCACATACATCAAAGTAAATTCCAGATGGATTTAAAATTTAGAAGGTGAAAAATGAGAAGGCTATGGAAGAATATATAACCATGTAAGTATATATAACAATCTCGCAGGGATCTGAGGTACGTACACAAGCAATGGGAAAAAAAATTCACTAAATTTACCCTATTTAAAATAAGTTTATTACACAAAAATTATAAACATGTTAAAAGGCAAATCAGAGGAGACAGTAGTCACTACAATTATGACAAAGTATTAATTCTTTAAGATATTAAAATATAAGAACTCTTACAAGTCAGTATGTAACAAAATTAACTTCCCAATTAAAAAACCACAAATAAAATTCCCAATTAAAAATCTAAAGATTGTTCAGTACCTCCTTCATAATTTTGAAAAATTTCAAGTTATAGCAGTAAATCACCTTGAACATATCGAGTTGGCTGAGATTTCAGAAATTGTAAGTAGCATTGTGCTCATGAATGTTTAATAAGCCCCACACTGGGAGTTATTTGTAACACTGGGGCCCATTTCTGAGGTGCAGATATTCTCACCATGGCAATTTCAAGTCACTAACATTACTGAATACAGAAGAGTTAAGATATTTGTGCTTGTCTCAATAAACTGTGAAAAGCCAGCTCCATGACATCTCTGACTTATTTTCAGTGCCATCTAGAGTGCATCAAAGGGACAGGTCCATGTGTTTCTGGTGTCAAGATTCTGGGAAAGTGGTCCCTGTCGTGCACTGCTCAGTTCCCCGGCCCTTTCCTGCACAGTGTGTCCTCACACGTTTTTGTCTTTTTCAGTCTAAGAGGTAAGAAAAGATGTCTCTGTAGGATTTTAAATTGCATCTCAGTCTTTATGAGTGTAGCTGAGCACCTTCTCACATGTGTAAGAGCCAGTCATATTTTCCTTTCTTCTCACATCTTTGCTCATTTTGCTAACATTCTGATATTGAAAAACTTACAGGAATGCGGCTTTTGTGATTTGAGTTGCGAATATTTTTCCTGATTCTTAATCTCTTTTAACTTTCTTCGATGCGTAACTTTTATTTCCTTGTAGTTAAACTTAGCAATCTTTTAAGTATTTGTTAGAGCTTCTACTTCATAAGTTATACTTAAAAGACCTTGTTGACTCTGAAATCATAGAAAATATTCTCCCTGGTGTCTTCCAGGGTTCTTTGTTGTTATTTGTGTTAAATTAAGAAGTTAAAGCCATCTGAAATTTACACTGTTGTCAGGTGTAGTATATTAACCCTGTATCCTTCTCCCAGATCAATAACAGATTGACCCAGTAACATTTATAGAATAGTTCATCTTTTCCCCACTAACGTGTCACTTTTACCAAAAATAAATTCTTAACTTTAGAGTGGTCTATTTTTTTATGTTTTGTTCCACTGGTCTGTATCTTTAGGTGCAGGAACTCATACACACACACGTGCGCACACACACACACACACACACACACACATATGTATATATATATGTGTGTATGTAAACTATCATCTAATTATATAATATACATTTTATTATACAACATACAATAATGTAATAATTACTGTATAATATACGTTTTGTTACCTGGTAGGATCCAGTTTTTCCTCTTTAGTTTTTTCTAGCACTATTTTTCTTAGGAAGGCTGAAATTGGGTTTTTCAGCTGCCCCCACCATATAGGTACTATTGTTATTTATTAGGTTTACATTCAGCTTTAGCTTGACATTGGGAGAACTGACATCTTTATATGGATTGTTGCTATTTGAGAGCAATTCTATTGTTCCATTTATTCAGAACTTTGTTATATTCCTCAAGAGAATTTTAAAGTTTTCTCCATGTAGATCTTACAGTTCTTGTTCAGTTAAATCCTAGGTATCTTACCTGTTTTTGTAAAATGTTGTTGCATATTATCATTGTTATCATTAATTTCTGCGTATTATTTTTAACTTGGCCAATTCATTGAATTCTTTTAGTGTTGGCCAACAGATTTTTCAAGAGATTCTTTCACATTTACCAGATAAAATTAATATCTACTTCTGATAATGATAATTTTTTCTTTTTTCCAATTTTCATAACTCTCATCCATTTGTTTTTGTTAGTATCTCTAGAACAGTGTTAAATATAATGGTGATAGGAATTAGTTTCTTATAGAACTCACTCAATCAAAAGCAAAACTTAAATTGCTTGTTGTCAACTTTTACTCATTTCTTTTTTTCTACCAGAATGTAATATTCAGGATCCAGACCTTTTGAAATTTTTTGTACGGAGAATATGAACAACATAAATTTTAATATCTAATGACAAAAAACATTAAGGAAAAACATAAAGAACGTTTCATTACCCCCCAATACACAGACACACACACACACTCACACACACACACCTGCTTGTAGCTTAGCTGCCGTGTTTGATAACCCACCAACTCCAAGTGGCTGCTTTCTTGTGGCCACGGTGGATTCAGTGTTGATGCCCTTTCTTGAAGTCTCTGTGTTGGCTGTTAACTTGTTTCTTTTCCCTTGGGTGTGTTTTTTCTGGCAGTCAGTTCCTCATGATCACAATAATAAATTACAGCAAGTGTAGAGTAGATTCATCATCATGATTTTGCAATACAAAGAGATAGGAACAATTGGAGGATGGTAGTCCAGTCAGGCATACTTTGCTTTGTTTTCAGTGATGAAAGCAAAGGTTAAAAATCACTCCCTGTCAAGGTTGTCCTGGGCTTAGGCTGGCTCATTTCTGATACTGAGAACTCGAGTCTCCCTTTATGAACTTCCTGGGGGTCTGTGACCAAAGGCTGGAAAGGGCTCAGAAACGGAAGCAATTAAGCCACAGTCCTTACAGAAATGTAGGCACCTGGGTGATGATGGTTATCTTTGCAGTTTTGGACTTGCACACCAGAGACCTTCAAAGGGATGCCCCACTTCTTGCTGTGGTCACTCTTAGCCCTGTGTGGTCCGCAGGCCGCAGCTGTTCTTTTTTCTTTACTTTAAGAAACTAAGTTGAATGAGAGAGTAAAACCCCTCACTTGAATTGCTTTGACTGAGTGTACATTTGAGACTTTAACTTTGTCATTTCTGGTTGCCTCCTGATTAAACTTAGATTATTAGTGTCATGTATTAGTTCATACCTTTTACTTTTATGTGCAAAGCCCAGGTATGAAAGCCTGAGTAATTTTTTACTTATTTTGAGTGGTAGATTCTGTCTCAGGCCCAGCACAGGCTGGCATCTCCTGCTATGCCATTGTTTCTTCACTTCCAGGAAAGCTTTGGGCCTGCATCTTCATTAGTCTGTCTTGGGTATCCAGTGAGAGTTTTGTACAGTCATACAAATTACCTTGCCTATTTTTGTCCAATTTGATTGTTAAAGTTTTGGAGAACATGGAAAAAATGGGTAAATTCCTAAAGATATGTGAATTACCAAAATTTAACCAAGAAGATATAAAACTCCTGAACAGGCCAAAATCAGGTGATGAAATAGAGGCAGTAATAAAAACCCTACCAAGGAAGAAATGCCCAGGACCCGATGGGTTCACTGCAGAATTTTCCCAGAACTCCAGGGAAGCTATAAAGCTTCAGGACGATATAAGGCATTAATCCTCGAACTCTTCCCTGAAATTGAAAGGGAAGGAGAGCTGCCAAACTCATTCCTGGAAGCTAGCATTACCTTGATACCAAAACTGGACAAGGACTTAACAAGAAAAAAAAAAAAAAAACTAAAGGCCGGTCTTCCTAGTGAACTTAGATGCAAAAATCCTCAACAAGATACTTGCAAACAGAATGCAATAATCATACATCCTGACCAATTTGGCTTCATCCCAGGGATACAGGATAGTTCAAAACATTTGAATAACAGACATAAGTCATGAATTTACCATTATCCTGATTGTTAAAAGGTTCTCTTTTGTGCACTCAGTGGAATCTTATTTTTCCTTTGGAATGTCTCTTAGGTGTCCTGGCCCTCTCTCCATCAGTACCACCTACATCACCATCTTTAACCTTTTTCAAGTGTGTGTAGCCTCCGTATCCCTCTGATTCTCATCACTCTGCCTTTCCTTCACCTGGCATAGCGCTGCCAGCTCAGTTTTCTCATGCATTGCTCCCCATCCCACCATTTAATTGTCTGCTCAAGAAGCTCGCTGATTCCTTTCTACTGCGGTGGACAGTAAAATCCTTTCCCCAGCTTTCAGGGCTCTCACTTATCTGGACCTATCCTGCAAGTTTTAATTATCATTTTCCCAAGCAAAGGGTAATCATGCCACTCTTCTTATATCCTCTTTTGAGAAAATCCTTACTGCCATTTTCATCCTTTTTCTTATTCCTCTAACCCAGGCAGAAAAGCCTTCACTCTTACCTCTCTACCCATATGCCCTACATCTCAAAGTTGTCTTCTCTAAGTCACCCTTGGTCCCAACCTTTGAGGAGCCCACCCTTTCTAGAATTCCAGTCCACACTGTGTTCCAGGAACTGTTTGGCACTTGCATACCTAATTTGCGCCTCACAGCAATCTTACAAGGAACATATTATTATGGAGCCCAGTGCTCAGAGAGATTAAAGAACTTGCTCAGAGTTAAATTGCATCCATTTGGGCATGGAACTGGGATGCAGATGCAGGCAGACAGGCTTCAGAAGCACTGTGTCTAACTGCTGCTTTCTGTGGTCTGTGACTCTAATTCTTCCCCTAGGCCTCATCGCAAGGGCGCATTTGAGTGGTTGGGACTAGAGCACCAAGAGTGGAGGGTGCAGGTAGGGTTAGCCGGTGCTGTGATGCTGTTCACCGCAAAGGCCAAGCCAGGTGGGGTGTTTATCAGAGAAAGTCAATTTAGGAAGTGAAATGTCAGCAACAAGTCTGAGAAGGGCAAGATCTGAAAGGGATGTGTGCTAAGTTTGAAATGAAATCCAGAAGTGAAGGCTGTTTCCTAAAAATTTCTAACCTGTCCAAAAAAGGATGACACAGATCATCTCAGGAGACCAATTGCAAGAGGTGGACAACCTGTCACCACCACACTGACACACACACACACACACACACACACACACACACACACACATCAATGCCAATTACTGAAATCTGAGGCTTTTTAAAATTAAACTCTTCTTCCTAGGTTCTTTCCTTTAAGCAGAAATAAACCTGATAGATCTGGCATTTTATTATCAACATCTTTTAATGAACCTACCCACCTGCAACTGGTTATGTACTCCATATGCACAAACGTTTAGACTATACTCTGATACGGTCAATTTATACATCCTTTCTTTCCACAGATGCTCAGTACGTACTCTATAGCCAACCCTTTAGCAGATGTCAAGGATGCACTAATGAAGTGCATCACAAGTGTGGTTCCCATCTTCACTCAAGTGTGGTTCTCGTCTTCACAGAGTGTATAATCTATCAGGGAAAAGAGACATTGAACAAGTAATTGGAAGAGATGATCAGGCTGTGGGAACAATATGTACATAGGTCAAAAGTCCCAGGTAGTGCTAGAATCTCATATGGATGGAATGTAGCAAGCGGAGAACAGGGTTGTGATATGAAGCTGGAGAGGTGGACGGGAGCCCACTCATCAAAGACCTCGAAAAGATATCTTAAGCATTTGAGACTATACTAAAGACAAAGAAGAGTTCCAGACATCAAATTGTGGTTTAGAGGATAGGGGATGACATGATAGGATTCACATTAATCTTGAACAAAGCGAAGATGTTTGGAGTAAAGCAAATTATTTTGGTTTGGAGTAGGATTTTTACTGTAAAAGAGACCATGAGGCATGAATAGAGTGAGACATCTCTATAAGGTAAAATCAACAGTTATTTTCTGAATGATTAGATGTGGGACTAAAGGAGAAAGAGTAGTTAAGGATGATTCCAACCTTCTGGATGGAGCAATTTGATGGATGGTGCTGCTGAAGGTAGGGAAGGAAGGGACAGAGGGTTAGGAAAAAGAAATTCTGCCTCAGATATGCTGAGTTTTGGGTGACTGAAGTACTTATGAATGAGACATCCAGCAGGCAGAGGAGAGGGCTGGCTGGACGTGTTAAATTAGAATTTCAAGTATCTTAAAAGAGGGTAACTCATGTACTAAGAGATGTATTCCATGAGGGTTGAGGTCATGTGCCGAACAGTGTTGGCTCAGTAATTATTTGTTGAAGTTGTTGAATTGAATCTCTGGGGTGTTTATTGAGGACAAGGGTAAAAGAGCCCATGGGTCACCCATTTTTAGCACCCATTGAGGAGTTGAGAAATAAACCATTCAAAAGTCACCTAAAGAGGACAACATAGGGATGACATGTCACAGAATAAGAAGACAAAGTATTTGAGGAGAGAGTGTTGTTCATCAATTTCAGAAGCTTCTAGATGTTTCATACAAAGTAAGAAAAGAACATATGAGCATTGACTTTACAATAAGACAAAACTAAGAGATCTCAGCAGATCAGTTTCCATTCAGTGATAAGGGAAGAAGCCAAATGAATGTGAACAGCAGACAAGAAAGTCATGGAAATAAGGACAAGTTCAATCCACTTTATTCTGGGGAGGCACGCGGAGGCCTTCAGGTGGTAAACATCTTCAGTGTTCTCTCTCAGGATCACTTACAAAGGGAAGAAATAGGTTCTCGGAAAGTGAGGGGTGGGAGATTCCACAGAACTTTTTAAAAATACTTACTGAGTACTTACTGTGTACAAGTCCAAAGCGGTTAGCATGTTAAAGTCCTTTAAGAAACAGAACTTGAGAGGCAGGAGGATTGTGTGTGTGAGGCCATCCTGGGCTACAGATGGGCAGTCTGTACTACCTAATGAGACTCTAAAGAGGCAGGTCAATGGAGGAGGAGGTGCAGGAAGAGGAAGAGGGTGGAAAGGAGGAGGGGGAAAGAAAGGGGAGCAGAAGCCAAGATGAAACTGAAAATGCAAGAGATTTATTGGGGGAAAGGCATGTGAGAGAAAAAGAAAGAGCCATTGGACCCACTATACAACTGATCCCTGCGAAGGACGGCGGAAGAAGAATTGGATAGGCAGGTCCTCAGACTACAGGGTAGTTCTGAGAAGGTTTCAGACAGGCAGACGGGGAGTGTTCAAGCTGAAGTCACTCACAGAGGACTTGGATGTTACAGGAATGAACCTGCCTTAGACTTCTTGCTACACTTGATCACAGCCTTATAGCAGCCCATGGGCAGCATGGCCTAGGCACAAATGTGGTGGCGTAATCAAAATGCAGTAGCTTGGATGTTTGGTCACTTTCTCTACCTGCAGCAACAGAGATTCACAGCTGTCATGTACATACAGCCTCATTAATGTTTATAGCATTCCTCTAGGAGAGACATTATGATGTCCATTTTGTAATGAGACCCCAAGGACTGCAGAGGTAAAGTCACAAGCCTGTATTCACATAACTGGTAAATGACAGAGTCCATTTCAGCCAGTGGTGTGTTGGAGCTGCCTCTATCTGGTTCTGGGCCAGTTTTCAATTATTTAGAAATTGTGCTGGTCAGTTGATGTCTTAGTCCATTTTCTGTTTCTATAACAATACCTGGGATGGAGAAATTTATAAAGAAAAGAAGCTTATTTGACTCATGGTTCTGGAGGCTGGGAAGTCCAAGTTCAGGCCGCCGTGTTTAGGGGGTGCCTAGTGCTGGTTTATAACGTGGTGGAAATCAGGAAGGGAGTGAGCATGTACAGACAAAGAGGGGGCGACAGGGACTGATCTCCTTTATAACAATGTGCTCTTTTAAGAACTAGTTCAGTCACGTGAGAACAGTATTAGTCCCTTCACACATGCTCTCTTTTGTGCTGCTGAGGATTGAGCCCAAGGTTGCTCTGTGACTGAATTACATCACAGCCTCCGCTTTTTAATATCTTAGTTTTAAAATAATTTCTTATTTTTAAAAGAAGAAATTACCAAACTGTACGGATAGCTTCAAACTTTTCATCTTACTGCCTCAGCCTCCCCAGTACCTGGAATTGCAGGCATGCACCACTGTGTCTGACTATCAGACATCTCTTGAAGCCATTTCAGTGCCTTTACTCTGGCAATTAAATGTCCACACATGTTATGGCAGGAACAGACAATATCAGATCATCGCAATTAACCTGAGTTATCAAGATGCTAATTCCAATTTGGTATGTTCAGAGTATTTATACCATGGAAATGTGCAAATGCTACAAATCAGAACATTGTGTGTTTGTTCAGAAAAGGTAGTTGTTATATATTTACCAGACCTCCACTGATTTGAGCCCAAGTCAGCGGACTACAGAGCTACCTCTAAGCTCTGTGCTACATTCACTTGGCTGTATGTTTCCATGGTGGGCTTCTGGTGCACGAAATTCCCGAAGCCACCCCATGTCCTCTGAGGTTATTGTGCCTTGTGTTCTGCCATCATCGTCATCTGTCTGTCACCCTACGAGATACTTTCTCAAGGTCAAGGAGAGCAGTCTCCTTATACTTTCTGTATTCCCAGGCCCTTGTGCACCTTCCTGCCCAGTAAATATCTTCTGTCAAAGGCGCTGCTGAGAGACATCCTTGCCTTATTGATGATTCAGGATTGGGAACTCATATGGAATAAAGTGAAAAAAGGCGTGCTGGGTACGGTTGTATCTAAATCATACATTTATAGAGACAGAAACCATTGGAAAATGTGTTTTAACCTCAAGATGACCCTTTAAGAGAACTCTAACATCCATCACAGCCCAGTGATGTGATGGGTGTGCTTCCTGCCTTCTCGCAACCACGAGCGAAGAGATAGAGACATTCGTTATCTTCCTCCCTGGCCATTGGCAGTTTATTAGGAAGTTATTGGTCCTCTAGCTCTGCCCTGTCCAGCCTGGGAAATAAACACGCAGGCTGCCTGGGAGCAGGCAGAAACACTCACGTGTTCAGAGCTCAGGCGTTTCTCTCATGGTGCCCCGTGCTCCAGTGTCTGTGAGCTCAGCTCTGCAGGGAGGGTCAGGATGAAAAGAAGCTACCCGATGGGGTGCAGCAACTGAACAATGTGGTGTGCCCCAAGGGGCCCCAACACATCAGAAAACTCTGCTTTTAGGTTCATTTCAAGCTGTGTAATCTGTAAACACTAAGAACACTTCTCGTGCACACAGCAAGCCGTGGAAGATCTCATTTGTGCAGGAAGCCTATTCCTAGCTTGAAAAGAAGGTCTCCCGTGAAAGAAACTCTGACTTCAAGAAAAGCTCTTTGAAAGATGGTGGCATGACAAAAGAATCTTGGAATAAATTACCCTTTCTACACCTCTTCCCTAAATACTTCTTCCTTATTTATTTAAAAAATATTTTTGAGTGCCTACTATGTGACAGGCACCTTTTCCAGCAGTTAGAAAATACAGTGATCAGAGCAAAAATTGCTCCTGCTGTGGTGCTTACATTCTGTGGAGTTTCACCTCAGGTTCCAAACCTCTTGGTCATCTTCATTGTGCGTGTTCATTCATCAAACATTCAGCCAAGGAGGCATTAGGCATCTGCTCTGTAGCAAGCACAGTAGTGGGAGGCAGGGCTAAAGAAATGAGATAGATACTCCACTGTCAATGACTCCAGCCTCAGGGGACAGGCAGCCGGATAACTGGGAGTCTAACCTCATGGCATCATCTGGGAACCTCAGTGGAGCTGTGGAGCACTTGTGTCGGATGGGACTGTCTGGAGGAAGTGAGAGCTGAGTTGACTTTTGCAGGATGATTAGAAGGTACCCTGGCACAGAGGGTATAACCGAAAGAGCTTGGCACAGGGAAGAACTAAAGGCAGAGAGTGCTGGGCTAGAGTGTGAGGCAAGAAGTAGGAAGAATGAAAGCCTGAGATTGCACAGTTAGACAGAGCCTGCATCATGTGTCAATTCCCTGGTTTAGTCCATTCATATAAAAGGCAACAGCAGCACCGACAGCCACAGCCATCTTCCTTCTGGTGTTCTCTGAAAGGCAGGCGGGAAGCCAGGTGAGGATGATCCCTGCTCCCTCACCTGAAGCTGCAGATGCCCACAAGCTGTAGACACCACTTGTCATACCATCCCAAACTCTTGCCTCCATGCAATCACACAGTCCATTCCACTTCAGTATCTCTTCTACTTCGCCTCTTTCCACCTCCATGTCCACCCTTTTCAGGAGACATCCTGTCTGTCTGTTCCCAAGTATGTAGTCCCTTTGCTCCCGCTCCTTCTTGCCCTCTGTGTCCAGTAGGTCACTGGCCTGCCAGGCAGCAGCTCCCAGGCAAGACTGTTGCTCTCTCCCACCCACATCCCAGCAGTGAGAGAGCCCAGTAATGAGCTAGCTGCACAGCCCACAGCTGCAGTGGCCCTTTCCAGAAGTGTGGGAACCTCATCAGTCCTCCATCGGCCAATAAAAATGGAATGCTAGATGTTCGAAGGCTTTGAAAAGACAAGCAGTACCTAATTCCTGGGGTTTTGTTGTTATCATTTGAGTCCTCTGAATCTCTGAAGAAACTATTTCAGATACTCTTTGACCTCAGTATGACCCCTTCCAAAGAATAACCTGGGTTTAAAAGTTTAAATGGTTGAAAAGGATTAGAACAGTGAAGGGAGGGAAGAACTGAGAGTGAATTGTGAAGAGGCTAGAAATTCCAGAGCCTGCCTTGATGAAGGAGGTGGCCAAGCCACAAAGAGGTTCACTTCCTGAATCTCTGTTACTTCATACAAACAGTGTTAGCACTTTTACCTCACCGACAGAAGGTTGGGGCATTAGGTAAAGGAACAGCCCGTGCTGGCTAGGATGTGGAAGGGAGAGAACAGCCACAATAAAGAGAAGTGGGCCCGTCGATGGGAAGTGACCAGCGATGGGCCCGTCATGGTCAGGTACACTGAGAACGGCTCGGACTGTGCTGACCGCTGCAGCTGTACTCCAAGAGCAAAGGTGCAAGAGGAGACCGCGTGGTCCCTGGCTTTGTCGTGTGTCATTCCAAGTAAGCAGAGACTTGAAAGCAAAGAACCAATCTAATGCAATACTCTCAATTCCTCAGACCTCTTCTTCAAAAGAAAGAGTTAACAAGAATTTCCCAATCCATATGGTAAATAACAAGTTTTCCTGAGTTTTTTTGAAACTGGATGAGTTTTACTTTATTAAATCCATCCTTCCTCATTTATAATTTAGAAGGAAGAATGTCTAAGTCAGTGAAAATCCAACTAAAAAGTTGGCCTCCTTGTGATGAAATCTCACATTTAAATAAAAAAAAATGTATAGAGTAAGAAAGGTCAAAGATTTTTGCTTCCTTTTGTTCTTTTTAATATTTTATTTGGAATTGGTATGATAAGACCACCCACATCAAGATAAATAGGCCTTCTTACAAAAAAAATGAAAGGGGGGTATACACCAACATATTTTGTATCCATTATGTTTTCATATTCTTTATTATTTTTGATTTAAAATATTTATTCTGTGTGACAGATACAGGAATGCTTTTATTTTCTTCTTTTTACTTAACTATATTTTATAGCATAAACATGAATTGGTCTTGTAATACAGCGATTTGAGGAGAAAGAAGACTAACATTTGAGGCCATTGAGATTTTTCTGGCTTTTAAATTAGAGTCATTAAGCAAATCATTGTATTAAGATTGAGACTTCAAGACAATGTTCAGTGATAGGTTAAGTGGATAGAGGGCTTCCATTTCACTATTTGATCTCTTTCACATGACACTAAGGTGTTTTCATGAATAAAATTACAATCTCAGGGATTGGGGATTTAGCTCAGTGGTAGAACGCTTGCCTAGCAAGTGCAAGGCCCTGAGTTCAATCCCCAGCACCCCCCAAAAAATTACAGTCTCAGATATTCAGACTTTTAGATTCACATTTTTCATTTTAGACCACAAAAGCTTTACTTGGGGATTTTTCAGAAAATTCTGGCTTGTGCTCCACTGTTTGCCTTCTCTGTGTTTAAGCCACTAGGAAACAGTAGTTGACACTGACAATCCCCAGTCTTCTGGGAACAAGCTCTGTGTTCGTTGATTGAAAAGTTCTTGTAAAACACCAAATTTTGTCTAAGAAAACTCAGCTTAAATAATGAGACTAAGTGCAGATTGCAGTAATTATAAATCATAGTTATTGAAAAACACAGTGATGGTATAGTAAGAGCATGAACTAAAAGCAAAAAGAAAAGATTCCTTGTAGATTCAATGGGATGTGGAAGCCGATCATCTCTAATCACACACTGAAATTTACCTTGGCTGAACATCAGCTATAAGCTGGGCACTCCTAAACCCTGGGATAGCAGTAAGCAAGGGGACAAAGCCTCACCTCTCCTGCACTGACACCCCAATGAACTAACATGGAGGCAGACAAAGAATACGTAAAATGTCAGATGGTGATCCAAAAAAAATTAAGGAATATAAAGCGACATAAGAGGCCACAAAATAAGTGTGGATATTATTTATGTCAAGAATCAAAAGATCATTCTGAGGAGGTGTTCCTACTATTGAGTCCCCCCAAAAGAGCAATAGTAAATTCCAGAGTCTATGAATGCTTATAGAAAACAAATGATACACTGGTTCCTGCAATTTAGCATTTTTTCTCATTTGTTAATGTAGACAACAGACTACAGCAATATTAACCAGGCCTATAATATCATCAGTAAAATGCATGGATGGATCAATTACCACTACTAAAGATATCTCAAAATAACCACTTATACTAACAATACTCAGATCGATATCATAGTAGATATTAGACTGACTAAAAGCCTGAAGAAATCTATACTGAAACCAAGATATGATGCTCTCGCAGCAGAGATGAAGACCAGAGCTCCCCTGAAACAAACAGCAGCCATCCCCCATGACACTGAGGCCCCGAGCTCCTGCAACAAGAACAACCAAGTTCCCTTCCAACAACAGAGCTTCTCCTGGGAAACAGGCGACCCTATCTTCTGTTCCCATTCTCCTTTATGTTGCGCTGGCAACAATCCTCAGGTGGATCCTCTCCACCCAGAACCACACCAACTCAGTCTAGCTGGGCGTTCCTGCTCAACTTGACTGTATCAGTCCACCATAAAGTTAGAGGAACATTTAGTCTTTTGCTAAATGTAGAGTCTTCCTAAAGGTTGTAGCCCTGGGCCAGATGTTAGGAAGATCTTAGACATCATCTGCCTAGTCCAGTCTAAGACTGTCAAGAATTCTCCACTGGAACTTTATAAAGTTTCAGTTACTCTGTTTTTAAAAATTGTATTGCATCAATAACTCCTTTATTTTTCTCCATGTCTTAAATTAAAACAGCATCCTTAGACTTACTACACACTGAGAAATGATCTAGCCTTTAGTGCCAAAATCTAAGGAAAAAATTCACAGATTTGTGTGGCTTTCTAAAGGGAAAAACCAATAACAATCCCCTACTAAAGGTTTTCTCTCTCAGGGAAAGATCTGCTAATTATTGAAAAACAATTTGTTTATCTACTTTCTTGGAAGAGAATAGAGTGTTGCTGACCTGAAAAACAGCTAATAATCCAAAAATTATCTATAGTTAGTTTTGGAATTAATAAAAGTAGTCTTTGCATCATGATTTCCTCTGTGTTTTTCTTGAGCTAATATTCAAGTAAATTCTTATTCTTTGATTTAAGGGTGGGGAGGCACATTGGTGGTTTGAAAATATTCCAAGAGTAAGAAGTCAACCTTTGGTTCTAAATTTACAACAAATAATCCACCAGCAGATATTCACCACCTTGTTGGTTACTTCTAGTCCTTGTAAGTTTTCTTTTGGAGGAAATCTTGCTCCCTACGCCTAGAGCTCTCTTTCCTGTCCCCACCACCAAGCTCCTTCTGTTTGTACCCTGCTTTCCTCTCCCTTCACTACGCTTTTCCTTCCAGGGCTGAGTCAAATTGTGGAGCCCTTGTATTCATGTCCACAACCACTCTGTCCACTGTTCTTGAATCCTTTTCAGCCCTTCGTCAGTGGGCTCAGAAATCAAAGCATCCATTCGCTACCTCTGTGCATGATCTCAGTTGTTGCAGTTTATAAAACATTTCCAAATGCATTTGCTTTAATCCTCACAACTATCTTATGAAAGAGGGATTACTGTCCTATTTTAGAAATGAGAAAACTGATGCTTAAAAAGATGAAGTGTCAGCCGGGTATGGTGGCTCAGGGAGATCACAAGCTCCTGACCATTCTGGGCAACTTAGTGAGACCCTGTCTAAAACTAAAAAAATAAAAGCAAGGCTAAAGATGTAGCTCAGTGTGAAGTTCCTGAGTTATATTCCCAGTACCACAAGAAAGAAAGAGAGAAAGAGAGAAGAAAAGAAAGAAAGAAATAAAAAGTGAAATGTTTCACACATTAAAATCCCACTAATCAGTAAGAATCCAAGCCTCACATCCAGAAAATCTAGTGATGAGCCCAGCATTTTCTCTCCCCTTCCATAGATATCTCTCATGTGCCCTTTTCCCATCACGAGCCCCATGTGTCTTTTGTTTACCAGCCTATTCTTGTCAAAACAACACAAATTATAAGCCTTGCATGTTTTCCAGGCATTCCCAGATTTGAAATGGCTGAGGGAAGATGACAGGGCAAATAAATCTCTTTGGTCACATGTGGGTCTGTTTGACCTGCAGGCATCCTTTGTTTCACTCATAGGTTTTTGAACATTTTGGTACCAACATTTAAGAATTAGGAGATCTCACACACACACACAAAAAAAATCCAGATTTCTAGCTTCTCTTCAAAATCAGAAGAGTGAGAAAGCCTGGCACATGTTCCATATGTCACTGATTATGTGAAGCCCTTGAGAGCCAGGGAATGTGCTGCCCCAGTTTGCCCCAGACTTTTCCACTAGGGTTGTCTCCAGGCTCAGGGCCACATTCATGCCCTCACTTTACCTGGCACTTGTGCACATAGCAGTTTCTGGCCAGCTCTAAAACATAAGCTTCTTGAGGGAGGCAGTGGACCACACAACCCAGTGACCAGCTAATACTGGGAGCCCAAAAAGAGCCGCCTGAAAGGACCCTGGTGTGTCTGGCTACAATCACACAACGTTACACCTTGCATGTTGGAAGTGTTTCTCCAGTCTTTACAAAGAATTGGTTCTTCCTCTCTGTGGCTTGGAAGTTGTTTATTAACAAGACAGAGAAAAACCAAGTAATAGCCTCTGCCCAAATATGCTTAATCAGTTTTTCACCAGGAAGACTGCTTTTCCTCCTGTGGATTCTTTCACTTGTGTGATCAAATGAGAAGAAGAGTCATACACTTAGTTTGTAGAATGACCTCACCATCATTGGTCCAACTCACATGTTTAAATTGAGTTTATAAAATACTTGTTTTTCTTTGCCTTTACTTCTCAATTTTGAGAGATTGGGACGAAAATGATCTAGGAAACCTTTTTAATAGTTCTTTCTTTCAATAATTCCTATACTTAGATATGTAGAAATTACTATAGTGACTGGAATTTTTCCGTTGTTTATAGAGCCTTGGTCTGATCCATGGAATTTGGGTTTACATTGGTGCTAAGTGCATGTGCCCTAAAACATTACTGCATATAATAAAAGGACATCCGATAAGGAAGCCATGAAAGAAATCTCAAACAGCAGGGTAATAACAGGGCTTGATTTTGCAGCTTATTTCCTTACTTGAAACATAGTCCTGTCTCTTTCTAGAGCAGAGTGGATCCAGGGAGCAGAGCCAACAACAGGATCAAAAATGAGGTCTCTAAACAGACTTAGGATGTAAGTTCAAGGATTCATAAAGTTCTCCTTGCCAAGAGGGCAGAATTGTGGCTGGCAGCACAGCTATTCTCACAGTTAATATTTTTTCTGGGTTTTTTGTTTGCCTTTTACTATCATTATGGAAACTTTCAGATATTCATAAGAAAGTATTTGGTGCAGTTCCATCACACAGGCAATGCTTAATCACAATCGAGAGGTCATGAAAACTGACATTTCCAGTTAATTTAAAATAATGATGCTATTTACTTTTGTTGTCCCTTTATTGAGCAAATTATGAGTCCGTGATGACTTTCTGAGTTGAGACAATAGGGCTACAGAAATGAGAGGCTCTGGGCCTAAAAATTATCCACAAACACATTGTTTATGCCCTGGATAACCAGAAGTGGAAAGTGTGACTTTTGTGGTTTGTTTTGGGTTCTTAGGCCAAAACTATTAGACTATTGGATGTGAAAGAAAGAAAAAGGAATTCTAAACTTCTTCAGCTGGGAAAGCAAAATCATCAGAATTCTATGAGGCTAAGATTTCTGTGGCTTTCAGAAACTTGTGTGGCCCAAGGGGCTCATAAATAACTTTTATGGCATAAAACCCTTAAAGAACTCACTTGATTTCCCAGGAATTCCTGCCATTCTGACACTCACAATGTTTCCTGTTGGTTGGGAAGATCTGGTTGAACTTGACTTTTTCTGGAAATATTATACCATCTTGAGACTTGGCCTACCCTCTGGGCTTCTTTTAGCAGGTGAAATGAACAGATTGGAGGTGAATGATTCATTTGTCCTCACTTCATAATTCAACAAGTAAAATCTGCAATGGTGCTTCTGATCTCTGGCCTAAATTTTACAAGCACTCTTTTCCTTCTGGTAGTACATTGACAGCAGTCAAAAGTTAAAATATATTCCCATAGTTACAAAAAGATGGAGAATGGTAAAACCATAGACCACATAGGATCCAGTGACGATCCACTCAAATGAGATTGCACTGCCACTCCTACAGAAAACCCACAAAATAGTGACCTTGTCCATTTTCTATATGCCTAGTCAGGGAGAAAGAGATGGGCTGTAAGCCTAACCACTTGGTTATTTTAAGAGTTTCATCAGCATATCAATATTAGTATTAGAAGGACAGGTAGTCCCACTGATGAAACATTTCTCAGTGTGGTCAGTTCTGTCCCCTGCTGGCACAGGCTGCTGCCACCATAGGCTGGTCTAAGTGCCGTGGGCATGCTGTCCACTGGAGGCCAGGGTCCCGTGCATGCCAGCTTCACCAAAGCAGCAGTTACAGCACAAGAGCAGACTGTTATTGGCAGAGATCCATCCACATGGCCTTTTCTGGGCACTGGAAACTAGAATCACAGACAACCAAGATGCAAAATCCCAGTCATTAATCCTTTAAGTAGAGCCCACAACTGGAGTTTACTTTTCCCAGTGGAGAATGGGTTCTAAGTCAGTTAATGGCTTTCAGTCTTCCAGATAACTACCAAAAAACAAGCATCAGCAATGATATATCTTCACGTACAGTATCATTCAAATACTTTTTGTTTAAAATGTATTAGCACTTACATTCTGGACTTTGCCATTGAATTTTTTATGATGTTGTTTATTGAAAAACCAGTGCTGCCATCTGAAAGCTTTTATCAGACACTCATGGTCCCACAGTGATTCACCAAGCACAGCACAATTCAAATAAAAATTTCATCTTTGCAGGCTACTTTTATAGTGCACCTGAATGGTGTTGAGTGAGTTACAATAATGTATGAAGTTTTTCAGAAATTTTGAATATACTACTAATAAAGAATATGTAGAGCAAATATTATGACATATTTTTATTCATGACATAGCCACATATTAGAACTTTTTGCAACATTCTGGAAGTAATTTTAAGAGATTGGAAGCAACACCTTGTGATGAAGTCATTACGGTATTATGCTGTATCATGGTGTCTGTGAGAAGAACCCCCAGAATCACACTAATGTCTGACCCAATCTGTGCTTTGCTTTTTGCTTTCTGATACACAAAACGAAAATGATCACATTTCAGTAAACGTCTTCCGTGGCTTTGGCACAGACTTGACATTTTACTAGCTTTTTTCCTTTGACTTAGCGAGTTGAACTCCCTACTACACCTCAGGTCACACATGCCTCTATGCCCAGCAAGACTGCTCTCTGACAGACCTCTCTGTAGCAAAGACACAGGAATAGTCCAGACAGGGTTCCCTGTAGTGCAGTGATTTCACACTTTTTAGCCCCAAACATACTCACAGTGACAGGTGAAATACAAAAAGAGGAAACCCAAAGGAATAAAAAGAGCATCCTTATGCATGAAACAATGCCACAGGAGTGAGCCGTAGTAAAGCCGTAGACCAACTGGGCTCTGGTTCAGAATAAGACCGTGGCAGCCAGGAATTCGGCTTCTGCAGGTAAAGGGGACTAAAGGTGCCCCTGCCAAGGCAGCACCAGACCATCTTACTGCTTCAAACTGGGGCCTAAGTGGGGAGCTACACTTTCCCCTCAAGCAAAGTAAGCTGAATAATAGCAGCTCCCTGCTGCCTGGGACTTTGGCTTTATCATAGCCCAGAGACCTAGAAAGGTGGGAAAGCAAAACCCAGACTCACAATTAGGAGGTAAACCAAACTCTTTGCTGTTTTATAACCAATCTTTTGTATTCCCATCATTCCAACTTAGTTCTGAACTAGGGGCTCAGGAGTTCTGACAGTAATAACAAAACCACTAGTGAAGGACAGAGGGAGAAAGAGGGCAAAGAGGAAAGCAGGTCGAGAGGGAAGAGAGACTGAATCTCCCACTAAGAATGCGCCTACAGACAAAACCTTCTAAAGCACGTTAAAAATTCTAATATCAAGAAAGACAGGGAGCATAACCTGCTACTGGAACGTGAATTGCTACAGATGGCTTCAAGAAACAATGTGGTAAAGTCTTCAAAATAAGTGTGACTAGGATGTTTGAAAAGATAAAATAATGAATAGCTTCAATTTAAAGAGAGCAGAAAATGCTAAACAAAATGAGACAGGAAACAAGAACATGAGGATATTTCAAAAAGAAGTATAAATCATAATGAAAAGTATAATCATTGAAGTAAAAATTTAAGAAATGGGATCAACTCTAAATGGGGTAGAGTAATAGAGAACATTTGTGAATTAGAAAGTACACATGAGAAATTCACCAAGTGTGTAATTCACAAAGTCAAAGGTAGACAATAGATAGATGGATAGATAGATAAAGTGAGCGGTTAAGGGATAAGGAAAAGATATTGTCAGATTCCAGTAGTCACCCAAATGGAGATCCAGAAAAAGGAATGAAGAAATGGTAGGGAAGAAGTATTTGAAGCAAATAGAGAACTGAATATTCTAAAATTGATAATGAATAAACAAAGTTAAGTGTACCCCTAAATAGAAACCTAAATATACACCTAAATATATTTAATGAAATTAAATATACACCTAAAGTTAAATTGATGATGATTAAATGAAATTAACTATACACCTGCAGGATGTCAAGAAATAAGAAAGGCAGATAGTCAATGAAAGAAGCATAATTAGGCCGACAGCAGACATGTCACAGTAACTATAGATACTGTATGACAGTAGAGTAATATCATCAGGGTGTTGAGAGAAAATAATGGACAATCTAGAGTTTTATAAGCAGCAAACAATCACTTCATAAACCTTTCTCATAGATAAAAGTTTATTATTTAATGACTTTACTAACAGTACTATTGAATGATGAATTATGGGGAGAAGAAGGGAAAGGATAAGCTACAAGAAACAATGAATAGAGCCTTTGATTAAAATATGTTAAATGTTTAAAAGTTGGGTATTTTTTAAAAGATTAAAGTTAGACAACATTAGTAAGATGAAACGGGTGATGTTTAATGGATAAGTGAAGGCGCTGGAGATATAGCTCAGTAGTAGACCTCTTGCCAGGCATGTGTGAGGCCCTGCATTCAATCCAATGCAAAACAAAAAACAAAATAAAATTAGTGTAGAAATAGTAATGAGATACATTTTAATATAAGGCAAAATGGCAACTCCCATTGGGGCTAACCTGTTTAAAGACATTCTTTGTGCTAATGTTCCAGTCATTATATGCAGAAGGAAAATGATTGTTAGCCAAAAACACTATAATTATGAGAACTAGTGACTGATAATGTATTCCATTTTTACCTTTGAAAATGTTTGTATAAAACTGGATTGGGCCCAGTGGTTTTAGACTAGACTCTGTAGGCATTGATTTGCCTAATAAAATAACCACATGGTCTGGCAAAATTTTGCATACTCAGCAGCTCTTCCTTCTTGGAGCTCAGAATAGCCTTGGATCCGGCAGGTGTGGCTTTTGGAAGATTCAGAGTGCTGAATTAAGGAAGCCAGCCCAGCACTCCACCTGTGTGCAAGGTGTCTTCCTGAAGACCAGGCTGATGTCCCCAGCTTTTTATAGGCTCCAGGGCCTCTTAACTAGCAATTAACCCACAGTGGATAATGACAACTGAAATAAGCAAGGAATTGACATGCTTTGCTGGAAATGCTCCACAGTGATATTATAGACCAAAATTACAGTAACTTAAAGTTCTTTTTAATAAAGAATGACATATGTCTGAAAAAAGGTTTTGGCACTTAGGATACAAATACTACACAGAATTTGATGCTGTTGTGCAATCAGAATCCCACCCTTCCCCTTGTTAGCATGAGTTTATTGTTCTGCTTAACCCTCTTTCTTGAGAGGCAGAATAATAGATAGACCAGTAGTGTGCAAAGGAGAGGAGGAGGAAAAAAGTTTTCTCGCATTATTGTTTCTTTTTCCACAAGGTGCCCCTAAACCCTAGGAGAGAGCAGTCATGACCCAGTTGTTGAGACCAGATTTCCTGTACTCTAAAATCAGAATTGCCTGCTTACATAGAGCAAAGGGAGTGGAGCAGAAGGATCTGATGTCCACATGAAAGCAGGAATGGGATGGACAAGTCAAAGCACAAGTGGTACCCCAGTAAATGGCCCAGAGTCCAGGAGATGGTGATACTAGAAGCTTGTGTTTATAACCAAGCCTGATGACTGACATGATATTCAGAAGACTATTCCCCAGAGGAGGCATCTAGCACAAGCAAATTGGAGAACCCTCTTCTCAAATCTAGAGCAACCAGACGTACTAAGGAAGCTTCTCAGACAGAGGCTCAGGCACAGACAGAAAAACATGACCTCCGTTGCTGGAAGTGAGTTGCCAAGTGGACCTGCAACTCAGAAATGATAGAAGTGGGTTGCAGGAGTACTTTGTGCTGGCTACTAAGACATCTCGAGGTCAGCTTGTTGGCCTACAGGCCTACAGCAATGATTTTCAAATGTAGAGCCTTTACATCACATGAGTCTTATACAAAGCCCAGTACATAAACCTAGGCAAGGCGCAGCTCTTCTGCTTTGAGAGGGCAGGTGATGGTACCCTGCCATGTGGCAGGCCCTGTTCCACCATGTACCCTGTGTGCCCATGTGCCTCAACCTGTCCTGTTCATAGAACCCATTAAGTCCTTCCTCTCTAGGCTACTCTTAAGCTACAGGAATGAAGGAAGTTAAGTGGCCCTGGCTATAAAGGAAGCCATGGGAGAATTCAGGTTCTGACAAGTTCAAGGTGACTTCTAAGAGCCTTCTGAGAAGACCAAACACTACAACCTTGGAAGTGCGATTTTTTGCATCCCTAGCAACCATAGACCCCAATTGCAAATCATCTTCCCTACCTCTCACCAAGTAGATGGTGGTCCCTGAACTTTGTTCCTTTAATAAGATAAAGTAAGGAAAGTCTCCAGTGTACCTGTCATTCCACATGCTTTCATTGGCTTAGGTAGTGAATATTCAATAAAGGTTAGTCTCTCTTCCTGTTTTCTCCTCTCCCCCTCCCACCATAATCAGAAATTAATTTTGTGGGTTTAATGCAAGTGTTTCTGGGAAGCACATTGAGCTTGATCATTTGTCTGTGTGCATTAACTTATGAGATCACTTCCACCAGACACGTAGAGCCGATTTCATTAAGAAGGAGTCAGGGAAAGAAGCCAGAAGACATGAGCACTGTGGCTGACAGTGGGACGGTGAAAGGCTCTCAAGGGAGCAGGGCAAGGCAGTAATGAAAAGTTTCACATTAACACCCTAACAGCCAGGAAGGTGGCATATCAGAAGAGGGTACTCATCCTCATCATTATGGCTTGTATCTTTTGTCTCCCCAAAGCCACATGTGGTCAAAGGTGGGGCTTTTCAGAGGTGGCTGGATCTAGGGTACAATGGTGGGATTCAGTGTGTGATGCTGGGATTAAGTGTGTGTGATTACAAAATTAGTCCACTGATTGGTTCAACATAGTTCTGGATGTGGTTAATGGGAAGGCCCAACCTGGGTATGGGTGGCACCACCCAAAGGGCAAGTAGCATGAAAGAGATAAAAGGGAGAGGCAGGCTGCTGTGGCTGCTGCTTCTTTGCTGCCTTCTGTCCACCAGGGACTGTTTCTCCTCTGTGATGCCCTTCTGCCAGGCCACGCTGCCTTTCAGCCAACCAACTATGAGCTGAAACCTCTACAGACTGTGAGCTGCAATAAATCTTTCCTCCCTTAACTTTAGGTGTCAGGTATTTTGTCTCAGCAATGGGAATAGTAACTAAGACATTCATGATGTTTTTCTTGGCTCAACATCTGGCTAAAATTGATGGTTGCATGGGCTGAAGAGAATTGGTTCAAGTAAGGATCTCCATGGTAGCCCACAAGATCCTTGTATCCAATTGAAAACAATTGGTCAGGGCTTCTGCCTGGAGTTCACACACACTAAGTGTGTCCTAGTCTTGTCATGGTCCATACATATTGAACAGCTCCCCCACTATGCATCTTTCCACATTCCATATCCATTGGAGTGACATGCCCACTTTTGGTCGCCTGTCTATAGTAGTCCTTTTGAGTAGTATCCTACAGCTTTTTCTGAATGACTGTTAGGAACTTTAAGTCTTTGTACAGACAATGATTTCTCCTAACTGAAATTCTATCCCAAAATGATGGCTAATGTCAGGCACTCAACTTGTATTTTTTAAAGTTTTCAAAAAGTTGTTGAGATGATATTGCAGGTTTCATTCCCACTTAGGACAGGAAGGTTTTTCTTCTCTGAAAAAGAGAGATACCAATTGTCCCAGTCCTAAGGAGGTGATAGCCTGAAAGGCTTTTCCCTTATTGCTTTCTTGCATCTTTTAATTTAATTTCCTTGTTTAAAGTACAGTGAGAGCACAGAACCATTTATTAAGTGTCTGTATTGCCATGTTGCCCTCTCTCATGAACTTCTGTTTAGATTTACCTCCCTACCTCCCTAAGAGGTGAACTAGATGCCATGAGTTCCTGCTGGTTAGGCTGCCTGCCTGGGCAGTTGACTTATTTAGTAAGAGGAAATTTTCCTGTTGATTTGCCATAGGCTTCAGGGAGAAAAAAAGAAATCTCCCATGAAGGGAGGGATTTATGTCCAAAATGTAAAGCATGTTTAATATTTGTAGACTATTTAAGTAAAATATTTGCATTAGTATTGCGTCAAAACAAGAGATACCGTATTAAAGCAGTGGGGATTTGAACCAGTATTTTTGAGGTCTCAGCTATTTGCCGTTTTCTTTTTCTTGTTTTGTTTTTGAGACAGGGTCTTGCTATGTTGCCAGGCTAGTTTTGAGGTCAAGAGCTCAAGCAATCTTCCTACCTCAGGACTTCTGAATAACTGGGAGTATCCAGCACACCACCATGCCTGCTTGAGTTTTCTGTCACGCTGGTATTATTTTAGTTTCTTTACCTGTACATTAATAATGATGCATGGCTCTAGGGAGTTGGGAAAACTAGCTCTCGTTGAATGGTTTTGGATTTTAGAAGACAGTGGACCATAGCACTTAATTCTCTTCCAAGATCCCACTATGATCATAATAAGGGAATTTTAAAGGGCCAGAACAAAATAAAGAAAACAGAAGAATGAAACCCTTGAAGAAACTCTGTGGAGAGAGAACAGAATGCTGCTAACTGATTCAGGGGGGCCAGGAGGCCCCAGTCTGCAGTGTATTTGGAGCCGAATAAGAATCCAGTCTGTCTGCATCCTGGGCCAGCTAATTAAAAATGCCAGACCTGATGAAGGGCAGGGATAAGGCCAGAGGCCGACAGCAGGATTGACTAGCAGCCTCTGAGGGGAAGAACAGCCCTTTACCTCAACCCAGTCTAGTGAGTCCAGCAACTAGCAGCTGTATCCCAGAAGAAAGACTGATTCTTTCCCAAAGAGTCTGAATGTTCAGGGGTGGGGGCCTCCCAATGTGTCAGTAAAGAAAACGCTAGTAGGATGGGAGTTGATAAACCCTGCTCACCAGCACAACTCTCCATCAGTGTTACTGACTCATTACTAAACATGATTGAACAAGCCAAATCTGTAGGTATTTGAAGGAAGACTACGCTTTGAAGAGAGGAGCTAAGACAAGCAAACAGGGAAACAGAAATTTCACAAAAAAGAAGAAACCTTTAAGAGAAAGCTCTATTTAGTTTGCTTAGACTCAAAGAAATATTACATCTGTCAAAAAAGCAGGATGCTATAAAAAGGAAATTAATATGGAACCAAAAAAATTTTAGACATTAAAATATAATTGTCATGATAAAAAATTCAGGAGAAGGACATGAAGGATGAACTTCAAGAAATCTCCTAGAAGAAGACCAAAAAGAGTAAGAAAAGATAAAAGGAAAAAAAATCATAAAAATCAGTCGATGTCCAAAATCCAACTGCAAGGAAATCTAGAGTAAGTCAGGCATTAGTGAGATGTAGAACCCAGCTAAATGGGGCTCTTACTCTGGAGAATGCAACTGGGAGGCAGGGAGGGATAGAGCAAGAAACAGATGGTTTTCATTACAACCTCTTTTATAACATTTGTTGTTGGGGTTTTGTTCATGTTCTTTTTTAATATTAATGTGTATGGCTTTGCAAAACTTTTGAGTTTTTTTCAAATAACACATGTACATTAAATAAGATCTTGAGTTTTTTTTTTAAAAGGCGGGTATCCATAATCCCATCCTTGTATACCCAACCATTGTAAAAAATATTTTGGTGCCTTCTGGACCATTTTTAAATACAGACTTTTTTAAAAACCGTAGGGTTGTAGTCATACTGTGTACATAATTTTACCCTGATGGTCTCATAGAAACATTTTTCTTATAATTACATATTCTTGGTAAACACTTTAGATGACTGCCATTATTTATCATCAGATGCAACAGTTTACCTAATCTCTATAATTGAACCGTTTATAAGTTTTGATCTTTAAATATTTTGCTATAAAAATAGAAGTAATCATTGTCTATTAGCCAACTCGACTGCACCTCATATTTTCTTTCTCACTCTGCTGGGCTCCCACCTTGTCTAGACCCTCTGTGAAATCCCTGGAGTTGAGCTCTCCACATACCTGAAAAGCAGCAAAACCCCTTGACCTCGAGCTCCCTTTTTAAACACATTGTGTGTAAAAAGAAGTGCATGGATGTTTCTGGAGAGCAGCATTTGCATCTTGCACAATATCCTGCCCTCAATCAGCTTAAACATTCAGTGCATTTTATTGCAGTTAACTAAAAAGTGCCTGCTGAATCCTGCTGAGCTGGATACCAGATTAATCCTCCTCATGTAACATTGCAGAATAAAACTATGGCCACTTCTCTGTCTTTAGATTAATGCAATAGAGACTTGAAATTCAGAATCTTGAAGTGTAAGTGAATAGCCTCAAAAAATGTTTGATCTCTTGTATGTGTATTTGTGGTTCAGGATTAAAGAGCTCCACTGAACTAGGGCACCAGTGAATAAGGATATTGGCTACAATAAATGCAGAAAGATACCTCACTCATCCAGGAAGTCTTTGTTTGCATTTCTGCCATTAGACACAACAGCTATAATCTCAGGAGTGATATGAAGAACCTGCCATCCACCAAACTAGATGCCACAGGTGAATGATCCAGCACCGCACATCGTACTTACAATAGGGAGAACAAAGTGCTACTCTGCTTAATGACCATGCTTTCTGGAGGGCTACATTGGGAAGCTTTTGAAGGGCACTTCTGGTCTCTAGTAGAAAGAATGTGTCATCAGTGACTCAAGCCTGATAAGAGCATGGAACAAGAGAAGCATATCTGGCCACCTGCCACTTTCAAGTCCATTAACCTCCTCACTAAAAAGTCTGGCTTGACTCTTCTAGTTCTGCCTCAAAACTTTTACAAAGCTTTATGAAGAAGCGTGTGATACAACAAGAGGTAGCTTAGCTGACTAACTTGTTAAATTTGTACCCAGATTAGCATGGTCCACCTGTGGGTGCAGAAATAGATAGTGCCTCAGCAGTGAATGACACTCAGTAATTTTTCTGTCCTCCATTTCTAACACCAATGTTACAATGAGCACAAGAAATTGTCCTTCGCTGTGTCCTTTATTTTGTCATTCCACCTCTCTTTAATGTCTGTATTCTTAGAGTGTGAAGACTGGTTCCCAAATCAATTTTAAATCCACACTGAAAAAGAGCTTTTCTATATCAGAATGTTATATATGGCTTCATGAAAAGAGTAAGATGAGTGCTCGCTTCGGCAGCACATATACTAAAATTGGAACGATACAGAGAAGATTAGCATGCCCCCTGAGCAAGGATGACACGCAAATTCGTGAAGCATTTCATATTTTTTAGGAAGAACTCTCGAAGACATAGGGGTTGGAAAAAAATTTATGAATAAAACTCAGACTGCACAGGAAAGAATTCAAAGAATTGATGCTTGGGACCACATCCTATTAAAAGGCTTTTGCACAGCAAAAGAAATTACTAATAGAGTAAGGCAAAAAATCACAAACTGGGAGAAAATTTTTGCCAGCTGTCCCTCAGACAAAGGTCTAACATCCAGAATATATAAAGAACTCAAAAAGATCAAACTCCCCAAATTTAAAGACCCTATCCAAAAATGGGCATCTGAAATGAATAAACATTTCTCAGATGAAGAAATAAAAATGGCAAATAAATATATGAAAAACTGTTCAACATCATTGGTCATTCGAGAGATGCAGATCAAAACAACACTGAGATACCATCTCACTCCAGAAAGAATAGCTATTATCAAGAAATCAACCAATAACAAGTGCTGGCGGGGCTGCGGGGGAAAAAGGAACCCTCCTCCATTGTTGATGGGAATGTAGACTGGTCCAACCACTGTGGAAATCATTGTGGAGATTCCTCAGAAAACTACAACTAGAGGTTCCATTTGACCCGGCTATTCCTCTGCTGGGTATCTTCCCAGAAGAATTAAAATCATCATATCACAGTGATATATGCACAACCATGTTCATAGCAGCACAATTTGTAATAGCTAAGTCTTGGAAACAAC